>JASWJB010000047.1:0-182559 GCA_032433595.1 Conoideocrella luteorostrata
TGACCCCGATCCCGAACCTGAACCGCCTGCGCCGGTGCCCGATCCTCCTCCAACACCACCTCCAACACCTCCACTTGCTCCTCCGTTTGCTCCTCCATTCCCGCTTCCAGATCCACCGCTACCGCCGACTCCTGAGCCACCTGAGTTGCTGCCACCGCTTCCAGAGCCGTTTCCAGAGCCGTTTCCAGAGCCGTTTCCAGAGCCGTTTCCAGCACCGTTGCCGGAGCCGTTTCCAGAGCCGTTTCCAGCACCGTTGCCGGAGCCGTTTCCAGAGCCATTTCCAGCACCGTTGCCAGATCCATTATTTCCACCCCCATTGCACGAGCCATTGCCCGAGCCGGATCCAGATCCAGATCCAGAGCCGGTACCTGAACCACTGCCCTCTCCGTTGCCAGAACCTGTTCCTTCGTTGCAAGACCCTGTCCCTCCATTATTAGATCCAGGACCAGTGCCTGGGCCACCGTTGCCCCCAGGATTGCCGTTGCCTCCCGGACTGCCATTGCCCCCAGGATTGACGTTGCCTCCTGGATTGCCGTTGCCCCCAGGATTGCCGTTGCCTCCCGGACTGCCATTGCCCCCAGGATTGACGTTGCCTCCTGGATTGCCGTTGCCCCCAGGATTGCCGTTGCCCCCAGGATTGCCGTTGCCTCCAGGGTTGCCATTGCCTCCTGGATTGCCATTACCACCAGGATTGCCATTGCCCCCAGGATTGCCGTTGCCTCCCGGACTGCCATTGCCCCCAGGATTGCCGTTGCCTCCTGGGCTGCCATTGCCGCCAGGATTGACGTTGCCTCCTGGATTGCCGTTGCCTCCTGGGCTGCCATTACCTCCAGGATTGCCATTACCCCCAGGATTGCTGTTGTCTCCAGGATTGCCGTTGCCTCCTGGGCTGCCATTGCCTCCTGGGCTGCCATTGCCTCCTGGATTGCCATTACCCCCAGGATTGCCGTTGTCTCCAGGATTGCCGTTGTCTCCAGGATTGCCGTTGTCTCCAGGATTGCCGTTGTCTCCAGGGTTACCATTGTTTCCTGGAAGGCCAGTCGGTCTGACGCAGGTATACCCCCAGCTCTGATCCCATATGACGGTAGGTGCTGTAATTTTTGATGTGATTTCGGGAAGAACATTTGTAGCGGTTGCGTAGGCTAAGCATTCCTCATCGCCAGCCAGGGCGCCAGTACCCACAAGCAGCGGCAGGGCGGCGATGACCGCGGTTGTGTGACGCATCGGAACGAGTGTCAACGGAACAAATGACAAGGAGAGTGTAAGACGTGCTGCTAAAACGAGAGACGGAGAATTTTCGCAATGTTAAGTCCTGGGTTGGTTGGGCAACATGCCTTCTAATACTGTGTAGAGGTGGTTAGAAGAAGTCATGAAAACTGACTTATCTAACATGAGCCTCGGCCCTTTCACTCAAGAAACCTTATGCGGCGAAAACGCATGACAAAATCGACGGAAGCAGCATAACCAAAAGCAAAAGCGGCCGCAGTGCCGCGAGAACATTCACGAAACTTGCCCTTCCGCCATAAATGGATGAGGTTTGCAGCAAATAGGATGTTTTCAGACATCGTGTTCTTGAATAAAAACTTAAAATTTTAGTTTCTAGCTAAGTGCTTGTTAGCGGGAAGCTCTAGATAATTGTCTTGTGTGCAGAGGTCGTATGTAGTGTCTGGATAGGAATTGGTGTTTTCGTCCGAGCTGGGTTGGCCCCACCGAAGCGTGGAGCGGGTGGCGTCCGCTTCTTGGGCCCAATGTCTGAATACGGACATGAATACGATGTTTCGGGTAATTTTGAGGTTAATTTGTAATATAGGGCTATTGTATGTTTTCGGAATTTTTGGTGTTTTGATTCCAACCCGTTGCTGTTCGTGCGATGTAGACTGAGGAAGACGGATGAGGAAAATGTGGCGGAGATCCAGGCCCGCAGACAGCTCTACGATCACGGCGGCGGTGGAGGCACATGCGTATGATCTGGTGTGATCTTCCAATTGCGGCCGTGAGAAAGCATCTATGCAAGTTTTTGCGGTCTCAAGAGCAACTATAATCGGCGATTTAACAAGGTGTAAAATTTAGCTCTTGCGATATAGCGCATGTCGACCGGCCATCTCGCCTTGTTTGTCGAAGCAATCTTGCTATATAAGAATAATACACACACCCTAGGGATAGCTGGTACTCATGTTTTGTTCTTCTTCTCAGTGTTCTGTCTTTTTCAATCTGGTGTAAGAGTTCTCGTCAACCATTACATTCTTTTCGCTGGGCAAGCAGCCATCTCGTGGCCTACCAGCAGTGAATATGGTGTCTACCCCGTTTTGGGTATCTGCTGTCCTTGCCTGGAACTATGGTGTTGCAAATGCAAAACCAATGCCGGATGCCGGTGTTGGAAAGGGTATTGCAACTCTGAATGTCCAGCCTGTCAAGGTCCTGACTGAGCTGCCTGTGTCACTCACTACACATTGTCCTCAGCCTACAGACCTGATTATCTGTGATGGATACACAATCCACATTACCAAGGCTGGGCTTGTTCAAACCGTCACTACAATCACGTATACCGGTAGCACTACGATCTCGAGGTATGACATGTGTCCCTGAAGAGCAGATCTCGTCATGAAAATGGTGTCTAACAGCTCCCAACCAGTCTTATTCCGTGCCGCGGTAAGGCAACAAATAGCAATGTCAACCCTCCACCTGTTTCGAAGACCCCGACTGGAGGACCACCACCTCCTGGGCCATCCAATTCAGGCAAACCCCCCCCGGGTCCAAGCAGCAACAACGTAGGCCCGCCTGTATCTCCGACGAATGGTCCAGGTCCTGGCCCAGGCCCAAGTAGTAACAACGGAATACCTCAATCTCCAACGAACGGCCCTGGACCTGGACCAAGCAGCAACAACAACGGAGTTCCGACAAACGGTCCCGGCCCAGGCCCAAGTAGCAATAACGGAATCCCACCTCAGTCCTCTATGAACGGTCCTGGCCCAGGTCCAAGTAGCAGCAACGGAATTCCTCAATCTCCAACAAACGGTCCCGGTCCTGGACCTAGCAGCAACAACGGAGTTCCGACAAACGGTCCCGGCCCAGGCCCAAGTAGCAATAACGGAATCCCACCTCAGTCCTCTATGAACGGTCCTGGCCCTGGACCCAGCAGCAACAATGGAGTTCCTACCCAGTCCTCTATGAACGGACCCGGCCCTGGACCCAGCAGCAGTAACGGAGCTCCTCCTCAGTCCTCTATGAACGGTCCTGGCCCTGGACCTAGCAGCAGCAATGGAGTTCCCACTCAGTCCTCTATGAACGGTCCTGGTCCTGGACCTAGCAGCAACAATGGAGTTCCCACTCAGTCCTCTATGAACGGTCCTGGCCCTGGACCTAGCAGCAGTAACGGAGTTCCCACTCAGTCCTCTATGAACGGTCCTGGTCCTGGACCCAGCAGCAGCAACGGAGCTCCTCCTCAGTCCTCTATGAACGGTCCTGGTCCTGGACCTAGCAGCAGCAATGGAGTTCCTCCTCAGTCCTCTATGAACGGTCCTGGCCCTGGACCTAGCAGCAGCAACGGAGTTCCCACTCAGTCCTCTATGAACGGTCCTGGCCCTGGACCTAGCAGCAGCAATGGAGTTCCTCCTCAGTCCTCTATGAACGGTCCTGGTCCTGGACCTAGCAGCAGTAACGGAGTTCCCACTCAGTCCTCTATGAACGGTCCTGGTCCTGGACCTAGCAGCAACAATGGAGTTCCCACTCAGTCCTCTATGAACGGTCCTGGTCCTGGACCTAGCAGCAACAATGGAGTTCCCACTCAGTCCTCTATGAACGGTCCTGGTCCTGGACCTAGTAGTAGTAACGGAGCTCCTCCTCAGTCCTCTATGAACGGTCCTGGTCCTGGACCTAGCAGCAGCAACGGAGCTCCTCCTCAGTCCTCTATGAACGGTCCTGGCCCTGGACCTAGCAGCAACAATGGAGTTCCTACTATGAGCGGTCCACCAGGTCCGAGCAGTAGTAGCGAACTTCCTCCTCAATCTTCCATGAACAGTCCTGGCCCGGGTCCAAGTAGTAGCAATGGAGGTCCTACGAACAGTCCAGGCCCAAGCAGCACCAATGGAGTCCCAACTAATGGGCCAGGTCCAAGTAATAGTAATACTGGCCCTCCTCAATCCTCTACAAACGGCCCAGGCCCGAGTAGTAACAGCGGAAGTCCTCAATCTTCAACAAATGGTCCAGGTCCAGGTCCAAGCAACAGCAACACTGGTACTCCTCAGTCTTCAACGAATGGTCCAGGTCCAAGCAACAGTAATACGGGCCCTTCTCAGTCTCCAACAAATAGCCCAGGACCAGGTCCAAGCAGTACCAACGGAATTCCCCAGTCTTCAACAAATGGTCCGGGTCCAAGCAACAGCAATACTAGCCCCCCTCAATCTCAACCAAGTAGCGACGTCTCTTCCACCACGGACAGTAGAACTCCAATTTCGTCCAGCCCGGCTATCTCTAGTGTTCTATCAGGTTCTAGTATGGCTAGCATGCCTGCTTCCAGCTCTGGACCTGCGTCATCTGGTACGTCATCGTCTGATCTATCTTCTGCTTCGGCTCCATCCCAACCCTTCTCGAGCTCGATGCCTGCGTCAAGTTCCGGTCCGGTGACTTCTGGCCAAGCTTCATCTGCTCCGGTATCTAGTTCAGGACAAGCGTCCAGTCCAGGACCATCATCAAGCTCGGGACCAGTTTCTAGTTCAGGACCGGTATCTAGCTCTGCTCTAGCATCAAGCTCTTCTGCTCCAGCATCTGGTTCTGGTCCGTCTTCTAGCCCAGCTCCAGCATCAAGCTCGGTTCTAGCATCCAGCTCTTCTGGTCTGGTTTCTAGCCCTGGTCCGGCATCTAGCTCAGGCCCGGCTTCTAGCTCAGCTCCAGCCTCCAGCTCTTCTGGTCCAGCATCTAGCTTAGGTCCGGCATCTAGCTCAGCTCCAGCTTCTAGCTCTTCTGGTCCAGCTTCTAGTTCAGGACCAGCTTCTAGCTCAGCTCCAGCCTCCAGCTCTTCTGGTCTAGCCTCTAGCTCAGGTCCGGCATCTAGCTCGGGCCCGGCTTCTAGCTCAACTCCAGCTTCCAGCTCTTCTGGTCCAGCTTCTAGTTCAGTATCAGCTTCTAGCTCAGGACCAGCATCCAGCTCGTCTGGTCCAGCTTCTAGCTCTTCTGCTCTGGCTTCTAGCCCTGGTCCGGCATCTAGCTCGAGCTCGGCTTCTAGCTCAGCTCCAGCTTCTAGTTCAGCTCCAGCTTCTAGTTCGGGACCAGCATCTAGCTCAGCTCCTGCATCCAGTTCAGGACCAGCATCCAGCTCAGGACCGGCATCCAGCTCGGCTCCAGCATCTAGCTCAGCTCCAGCTTCCAGCTCGGGACCAGCATCTAGTTCAGGACCAGCATCCAGCTCAGCTCCAGCTTCTAGCTCTTCTGGTCCAGCTTCTAGTTCAGGACCAGCTTCTAGCTCAGCTCCAGCCTCCAGCTCTTCTGGTCTAGCCTCTAGCTCAGGTCCGGCATCTAGCTCGAGCCCGGCTTCTAGCTCAACTCCAGCTTCCAGCTCTTCTGGTCCAGCTTCTAGTTCAGTATCAGCTTCTAGCTCAGGACCACTATCCAGCTCTTCTGGTCCAGCTTCTAGTTCAGCTCCAGCATCTAGCTTGGGCCCGGCTTCCAGCTCAGCTCCAGCATCAAGCTCGGGTCCAGCGTCCAGCTCTTCTGGTCCAGCATCTAGCTCTGGTCTGGCATCTAGCTCAGCTCCAGCTTCCAGCTCTTCTAGTCCAGCCTCTAGTTCAGGCCCGGCATCTAGCACAGGCCCGGCTTCTAGCTCAGCTCCAGTATCTAGCTCTTCTGGTCCAGCATCCAGCTCTTCTGGTCTGGTTTCTAGCCCTGGTCCGGCTTCTAGCTCAGCTCCAGCTTCCAGCTCTTCTGGTCCAGCTTCTAGCTCAGCTCCAGCCTCCAGCTCTTCTGGTCCAGCCTCTAGCTCGGGCCCGGCTTCTAGCTCAGCTCCAGCATCAAGCTCCGGACCAGCTTCTAGCTCAGGACCAGTATCTAGCTCGGGACCAGCTTCTTCTGCTCCAGCGTCGAGCTCTGCTCCGGTATCCAGTTCAGGATCAGCATCCAGCTCAGCTCTAGCATCAAGCTCGGGACCAGCTTCTAGTTCTATCCCAGTACCCAGTTCTGCTTCAGCGTCTAAATCTACCCCAGCATCTAGTTCTGTTTCAGCGTCTAACTCCGTTCCAGCTTCTAGCCCTGCCCCGGCATCTAGCTCGGGACCAGCTTCTTCTGCTCCAGCGTCTAGCTCTGCTCCGGCATCCAGTTCAGGACCAGCATCCAGTTCAGCTCCAGCATCAAGCTCGGGACCAGCATCCAGCTCTTCTGGTCCAGCCTCTAGTTCAGTTCCAGCATCTAGCTCGGGCCCGACTTCTAGCTCAGGTCCAGCTTCTAGCTCAGGTCCGGCTTCCAGCTCAGCTCCAGCTTCCAGCTCTTCTGGTCCAGCTTCTAGTTCAGTACCAGCTTCTAGCTCAGGACCAGCTTCCAGCTCTTCTGGTCCAGCTTCTAGTTCAGCTCCAGCTTCTAGTTCAGCTCCAGCTTCTAGTTCAGCTCCAGCTTCTAGTTCAGCTCCAGCTTCTAGTTCAGCTCCAGCTTCTAGTTCAGCTCCAGCTTCTAGTTCGGGACCAGCATCCAGCTCAGGACCGGCATCCAGCTCGGCTCCAGCATCCAGCTCAGGACCGGCATCCAGCTCGGCTCCAGCATCTAGCTCAGCTCCAGCTTCCAGCTCGGGACCAGCATCTAGTTCAGGACCAGCATCCAGCTCGGCTCCAGTATTTAGCTCCTCTGCTCAGGCATCAAGCTCCTCTGCTCCAGCTTCTAGTTCGGGCCCAGCATCCAGCTCTGCTCCGGCGTCCAGCTCTGCCCCGGCATCCAGCTCTTCTGCTCCAGCATCTAGCTCGGCTCCGGCTTCAAGCTCGGCTCCGGCATCTAGCTCCTCTGCTCCGGCATCTAGCTCGGCTCAAACATCTAGCTCCTCTGCTCCGGCTTCTAGTTCAACTCCAGCATCCAGCTCTTCTGCTCCAGCATCCAGCTCTTCAGCCCCGGCATCCAGCTCTTCTGCCCCGGCATCCAGCTCTTCTGCTCCAGCATCTAGCTCTTCTGCTCCGGCGTCTAGCTCAGCCCCGGCATCCAGCTCTTCTGCTCCAGCATCTAGCTCTGCTCCAGCATCTAGCTCCTCTGCTCCAGCATCCAGCTCGGCTCAAACATCAAGCTCCTCTGCTCCAGCTTCTAGTTCAACTCCAGCATCTAGCTCTGCTCCAGCATCTAGCTCCTCTGCTCCGGCATCCAGCTCTTCTGCTCCAGCATCTAGCTCGGCTCCGGCTTCTAGTTCGGCTCCGGCATCCAGCTCTTCTGCTCCAGCATCCAGCTCTTCTGCTCCAGCATCTAGCTCGGCTCCGGCTTCAAGCTCCTTTGCTCCGGCTTCTAGTTCAACTCCAGCATCCAGCTCTTCAGCCCCCGCATCCAGCTCTTCTGCCCCGGCATCCAGCTCCTCTGCTCCGGCATCCAGCTCTTCTGCTCCAGCGTCCAGCTCTGCTCCAGCATCTAGCTCTGCTCCAGCATCTAGCTCCTCTGCTCAGGCATCAAGCTCCTCTGCTCCAGCTTCTAGTTCGGGCCCAGCATCCAGCTCTGCTCCAGCGTCCAGCTCTGCCCCAGCATCCAGCTCTGCTCCGGCGTCTAGCTCTGCCCCGGCATCCAGCTCTTCTGCTCCAGCATCTAGCTCGGCTCCGGCTTCAAGCTCGGCTCCGGCATCTAGCTCCTCTGCTCCGGCATCTAGCTCGGCTCAAACATCAAGCTCCTCTGCTCCAGCTTCTAGTTCAACTCCAGCATCCAGCTCTTCAGCTCCTGCATCAAGCTCCTCTGCCCCGGCTTCTAGTTCAACTCCAGTATCTAGCTCTACCCCGGCATCTAGCTCTGCCTCAGCGTCCAGTTCGGCTCCAACATCCAGCTCAGCTCCAGCGTCTAGTTCAGGATCAACGTCTAGCTCGGCTCCGACATCTAGCTCGGCTCCCGCAACAAGTTCTAAACCATCAACTCCTGCTAGTAGCACGCCTGCTTCGACGTCAAGTCGAGCCTCGTCCAGCGCGCCATCGGCCAAGCCATCAACTACTAATACGCCCACATCCGTCACGCCTACGAGCACCAAGCCTTCTTCGACTTGTTCTGAAACTACGCCCACGACGTCGGTCTGCGCTACAAGTCTCCCTGCATCTTGTACGAAGCTAAGCGATAGTGACGGTCTGGGTCTTCTCCTGGAAGTCCCGGCCTGTTTGGTAGATTTGGGGCCATTCGCTGTTGGCAAGGTGTCATCATGTCTTGCGACGAGCGCCATCAACCCTTTTACTAAGGGAACCAGCCTTGTCAGTTGCTTAAAGTCCGCGGTCACAGGCTCATGCTTGAACAAGCTACCTAGTGCTTGTACTGATCTCTCAGGATCGAGCGGCGCGGCGCTGGTCACCAAGATTGTGCAATGCAAGTTGGAACTCGGACCATTTGTTGTTGGAGAGACTCTTCAGTGTCTAAATAAAGGGCTAAACAGTGGCGATGACGTTATCAGCTGTCTCCTGGGCTCTCTTGGTCTGCCTAAAGGAGGCAGTAATAGTTGTGCGACCAACCCTCCTCAAAAGTGTCTGTCTGCGCTACCTTCGCCATGTTCTTCCCTCACCAGCACCGATGGTCTGGATCTCATTCCCAAGATCCTTGAGTGTAAGCTTGCTCTTGGAAAATATGCTGTTGGAAAGATCGAGAAATGCCTAGACCCATCAACCATTCTAGGAAGCACAAAGGGAAATAATGTCGTCTCTTGTCTTACAGACTCGTTTACCAGTGTCTGCTTATCCTCGCTTCCCGCCTCTTGCACGAACTTGATAGGCTTGAGCAAGAGTGAATTGGTGGCAAAGTTGCCCGATTGTATTTCTGATTTGGGGCCATTTGCGGATGATAGTGTGAAGCAGTGTACGAATAATGCAAGCTCAGGACAGAGCGTCGTATCTTGCATTACAGATGCACTGTTCGGGGGGTCTGGAGGTGGTTCAGGCGGTGGTTCAGGCGGTGGTTCAGGAGGGGGCTCAGGAGGAGGCTCAGGAGGTGGTTCAGGAGGTGGTTCAGGTGGTGGTTCAGGAGGAGGCTCTGGAGGTGGTTCGGGAGGCGGTTCAGGCGGTGGCTCCGGCGGTGGTTCAGGAGGCGGTTCAGGCGGAGGGTCGAGTGGTTCTGGCTCCGGAGGAGGTTCCGGAGGTTCAGGAAGTGGTTCTGGAGGTGGTTCTGGAGGTGGTTCTGGCGGAGGCTCTGGCGGAGGCTCTGGCGGGGGATCCAGTGGTTCTGGCTCTGGCGGGGGATCCAGCGGCTCTGGCTCTGGCGGAGGATCCAGCGGCTCTGGCTCTGGCGGAGGATCCAGCGGCTTTGGTTCCGGAGGGGGATCAGGAGGGGGATCAGGAGGAGGTTCTGGTACTACCAAGCGTGCAGGAAAACGTGCCGGAAAACTTGTAGGAAAACGCTTTGGTTCCCGTGTGTAACGACTTGCTTTAAGGCGAGGAGTCGGAGACGAAGGGGAGTTTGCTCATTTACATTGCTTGTCAAGTCTTCATGTATTCCGGAACGTTATAATTTGATAGCGAGTACGTCTCATACAATTAATCGTAATACAAGACATGCTTCATTGCCAATAGTCCGGTGCTGTTGTAACAACTGGGCGCGCATTGACTCTTGGCTCCATATGTACGGAGTACAATAGATTGAAATGAAATACCAGGCAACTACGGAGTAACTTATCGGGCGAAGTGTGATCATGCTTACAGGGATGCCCACAATCAACTACGAAGCACTTTGCTACTCCGTACGGAGTACTACTTTGAACACCCGGCCAAGGCAAGCCTAATCATCGTAGTTAATTCCTCCCACTGTGACTATGCCTTATCTTGGTCTCCAACGCCATGATAACGGCGTGCGCCGTCTTATCTATCTTCATGAGCCGGTTTAATTAGTTCGTACGAGAAAACCTCCCACTTCGGCGATCTACTTCGTTTCTTGGCACCCAAGAAGCAGCCTTTCTTGGTTCCAATTACCATTAGCTTACTCACGCACCACCATGATCCAAACCTAGGCGCCTAGCCATTGGACAGCTATCATAGACACATCACAAGCATAAACGCGGATGGCTGCCCCAAGTTAGAAACCCGCATCACGGACGAGTGGATGATAATGCTAGGATCGCGTTCGCTTTGCGGGGTAAGACGAGGAGGCTTGCTTCGCAACCCCGCGATTGATTGCAGTTGTACGAGAGTGAGAATGAGAGGGGACGAAACTTAAATACTGTTGAAGCTGCTCTGCCCTGCCTCTTGAGTTCCCTGTCCAAATTAAAGACCAGAAATCCTCAAAAGTTAGCATCTATTTACTTTGCGCAAATTCTGCTTCATCCATCTTTTGATCAACCAACCAGTCCTGACTTCTCATCATGCCCGGCAAGATCCGCACTGCACAATCCGTGTCGTTTGACGTTTCAGCGGCAGAGCAGCCCGGGCTACACAACCGATGGCACCCAGATAGTATGTTGGAAGCCGTCAATAAGCAACCCTTTCACGCGTGAACCAAAACAAACAGGAAGAAGAAATATTGACACCAAGCTTCACATAGTTCCTTCCATCGCTACGGTGAAGCGCGGCGAAACTGTAAAGATTGAATGCCTAGACTGGACGGGCGGCCAGATTGGAAACAATGATAGTGCGGACGACGTCCGTACCGTTGATCTCACCAAGGTTCACTACCTCACAGGCCCCTTCGAGATCGAGGGCGCTGAGCCTGGTGACCTTCTCGTCGTCAACATCACGGACATCCAGCCGTTCGATCACTCACCCTGGGGCTTCACCGGCGTGTTTGACCGTAGAAATGGCGGCGGATTCCTCGACAGGCACTATCCTCGCGCTGCAAAAGCCATTTGGGACTTTGACGGCATCTACTGTTCCAGCCGACACATTCCCGGAGTGAGATTCGCGGGACTAATTCACCCAGGGATTCTAGGCTGCGCACCGTCTCCCGCGCTGTTGGACGAATGGAATCGTCGCGAGGCTGAACTGATTACTGTCTGTGCCCAGTCGATGCCGGATCAGATTGTCGCCCAACCACCAAATGAGATGAATGCCCATGCAGGCAAGGCTGACGAGAATCTCAAAGCGAAGATTGCTCGTGAGGGAGCGAGAACCATCCCCGGAAGACCGGAGCATGGCGGCAATGTTGACATTAATAATATTTCTAGGGGATCTACCACCTATCTTCCTGTTCATGTTCCTGGGGCCAAATTTTCCGTGGGCGATTTGCACTTCAGCCAGGGCGATGGCGAAATCAGCTTCTGTGGTGCCATTGAAATGGTAACAACCCCTTTCCCGATGGTCTTCCCTTTTAGTTTTTTATCGTTACTTAGCCGCATGTTTAGTGCCGTTTAGTTTGGCTTGGTTTTTGTTGGTTGTCTTCAACTTGTGCTAATCATGGTTGGATAGGCTGGCATTATCACCATCAAGTTTGATCTTATAAAGAATGGTATGAAGGAGCGAGGTATCCCCAGCCCCGTATTTCGGCCGGGAGATGTTCAGCAACTCTTTGGCCCCTCTCGATACTTGACCTTTGAAGGGTTCTCGGTCGATGAATCCGGGAAACAGCACTTCATGGACGCTACAGTTGCGTACCGCCAAGCATGTCTTCGGGCCATCGAATACCTCAAGCAGTTTGGTACGTTTGAACGAAGCGTCTCCTCGTTAGCAGTAAAGAATAAAGCATCACTGACCTTGCGATATGTGTTGGTGTTCAGGCTATTCTGGAGAGCAAGCATACTTGCTTCTGTCTTGCGCGCCAATCAAAGGCTCAATTGCTGGAATTGTCGATATTCCGAACGCGTGCACCACACTGGGATTGCCCCTGGATGTGTTTGAATTTGACATATCTGTTGAAGCAGAAAGGGTGAAGAGAGATCTGGGGGCGTGTCCCGTGTCTGCAGAATGATATGATGTATGTGCTGCCCTCGCAAGGTTCCGATGACATGTAACTATGGCAATGACAGGTGCGGTACCGCACGAAGGCTGCCCATAATACACGTGTGTCTCACTTGACTCTGAATGTTTACCGATCCAAGCCAGTACAATAATGCAATGATAAAAATGCTCTATGGTGGGAGGGTGGGCAGAAGCGATCGATGTCTCCAGCCCCCAGCCAGCCTCCTTGGCAATTCAGTATTACTTCAAATGCTTCCCTATAAGAGCCCCGAGATGCGCCAATTCCGCCCCCAATTTGTCCAGTAAGTTCAGTTCTTAGTGCGCTTTTACAGGGTCTTCCCTCCCTGTGGGACCTCTCAGCGGCGTTCCTTAGAATTGTCCGCCAATCGAACCGTATGTGCCGAGTTTGTCCACCAATGGCATCCCCGGGTTCGATAATAATCCCATCAACCAACCTTCGCCGGCACAGCGCAACAGCTGAAAGCCAAGCCCTAATTTACGATGACAATGCTCATAATCTATAGTCATACAGAACCTTCACCCTTTCACATTTTCGTCGAGGACATGAATTTTGGCAAATTGGAAGCTTCTTTCACGCATTGCCTCCACGATGCGGAAACTCTTTGCATATGTTGCTTTGGCCGGCCTGGGCAGCGTCTTGCCAGGCGTATATGCGGCAGCCAGAGATGACGAGCTGAACCTGATCTCCAAGCGTCGCATCGCTGATATGGCGCAGTTCCCAGATGCGACGTGGTTCACCCAGATCCCAACTTGGCTGAAAAGCCAGAAATATGATGGCACCTGGGCTGATGTTAATTATCTGTCGGGATGTTCGGCTCGTACGTTGTGGTCCTTCCCCAAAACGCGTCTTTCCCATCTCTCAAAGGGGATTGACTGAATGAAATCAACTCCATGACCACGATTCGGTCACGCTTACTTTGAAAGTATTTCAACTGACTCGTAAGCAATAGAACGAGCTAATTGGCCAATCCAAGGCCACTGGAACCGACTCATCACCTTCGCAGCGGCCTGGTCAGGAGCTAACCCAGCCGTGGCCCAGAACTGGACAAGGAGCGATGAACTTTTGAAGGCAATATCCAAAGGCTTGGATTACTGGTTCAATAACGACTATGAACCTGCCGACTGTATGGGTAATGGTGGTCAGAGGTCCGTATTAGTGCGTAATGCCTATTCCTTCGCTGGGAAGCTGACTTTATTTAGTACCGGCGGATGCCCTTGTGGAACACCCGGCTTGTGGAATACCGTATGCGTCGCCAGCAATGCAATGTGAGATTGAAGTACGAACACAGCTGATTTTATACAGAATTGGTACGGCCAAGCTATCCTGATTCCTCAGCTCTGCGCAAGCACTTGCATGCTCTTGAAGAACGCGAACTTGACGACGAGTCAGAAAGCTGGTTGTGAGCGCATCCCTCGCAGGGCATATGACCTGAGGGACGGCGTGTATGGCACTGGCGGTCGCATGACTGGAGCTAATGTAGGATTTCCGGTGATTTGTATGGCGGAGATAACGGGAATGCTCACAAATTCGTTGTAGGCCGTGCTCGTGATGCAAAATTCAGCCAGCTTGGCATTGTATACCAACAACGCCGCCATGCTGCAGGACGTCTTTACCAGAGCCATGTCTGTCATCACGGTAAGTGTTGTATTGAAACCGAGCGAAGCGTTATTCCTCGGCTAATCCGGTGTAGTTCGCCGATAAGCCAATGGAGGATGGCATTCATAGGGACGGCACGTTTCTGCAACATGCAGGAATCCTGTATAACGGCAATTACGGGAAAGACTTGGTATGTTTGTGCATACAGCAGCAACAAAAGAAGGACCGAAGTACACTTTACTAATGCTAAATCCAGTTCAATGCCTTTATTCAATTAGAAAGCGAGGCTATCGGTACCTCTTTCGCAGCTGGAAATAGTACGCGGGGGGCTGTTGCCGCTCAGGTCAGAGGCAATGAATGGATGATATTTGTTGATGAAAACACAAAGCAGCAATACTGGGACTTTGTAAGATGGTTTTACGACCCTCGGCTAATTGTGGCTCTGCTTCAACAAATATCTGACTGTATTTTCTAGAATGCTATCGGCAGGTTTGTTGCGTTCCCGACGCGAGACCTCCAAGCCAATGCCGATATCAACTTCAATGTGACTAAGCTCGCCGCGGCTGTTGCTGACTTCGCTGGTCCAAGCAATGTCAACGACACCATTAGGCGATTGCAGTCAAACGGAACTGACAAGCTGGTTGGCAACAAGGGCTTCTGGGCCAGCGATTACATGGTACGTTAGAACGGCGCGTTTCGCAGCAAACGATGCGGATAGCTCTGACTGTGCATTAGGTGCATCGAACCAAGTCTTTTATGATTGGCAACAAATTGCTATCCAGCAGATCGCGCAACACAGAGGCTGTTAATTCCGCCAACCCGTATGGGTACCACTTGGGCCAAGGCACTTTGTTTACATATGTTGAAGGTAATGAGTACAAAGATATCATGGGCGCGTGGGACTGGAACTTAATTCCCGGAACAACGACTCTCCTGAAAAGGCCAACGCTCTCTGCCAAAGCATCAGCAAATATCGGAAAGAAAGACTTCGTTGGCGTAGTCAGCGACGGCAAGGTCGGATCCGCAGTTGAGGACTACATCGATCCTCTTGACGGGACCATTTCCTACCGCAAAGCGTGGTTTTATCAAGATGACTTTGTCTTGGTGGTGACGTCTGATATTAAGAAGAACGCCTCGGACACACCCGTCATCACTGTGTTGGAAAATCGAGCGACCCACAACGGGAACATCTGGGTTGATGGTCGAAATGTCCAAGCCGAGGAAGGAAAATCGCTTGAGGGGAAAACTCTGTTTTACGGAGGAAATGGATACCTTTCATACGACCAGTCCTTCGATCTCACTCTATTCGAAGGCAATAGAAGCGGTAATTGGTCCGAGATATCAACGTCCACAGCTGGAATCAGCACTGCGTCACTGTTCTCCGCATACACCACTATCAAGGACAAGACTTTCTCCTACGCATTCTTCCCAGCGTCAAGCCGTGCTACACTCGCCAAGGAGCTAGATAGCCCGACCGTCAAACCTATTGTAAAGAACGGAATCAGTGGCGCTATCGGATCTGACAGGCTGAGTTTGGTATTCTGGCCGGGAGGCGAAGAGAGTATTACGCTCAAGCTCAGAGATATTGGCTGGGATAATTCAGGCTCAGTTACTATCACTTCCTCTCAGCCTGCAGCATATCTTTTTGCCGGAAAATGCAAGCGAGCAGGCAAGGGTATAACGCTAGTTGTTACTCTGTCAGATCCGAGCCAGAAAGCTATGTCGGCTTCATTCTCTCTCAAGTTTGAGGGGGCAAAGGCCTCTTTGAGTGCGTCGGGGGTGAAAGACGGTCGGTCTGGCAGCGAGCCCGAGGTAGAGTACAGTGTGGACCTGCCGAGTGGCGGCATGGCAGGGTCGTCAATATCACGAAAGATGTATCTTGAACTCACAGGCTAGCGCTATCAACAACCAAAATTACATGATATGATGCAAAACTTGAGATTAAATATCTTAGTATCCGGAGGGAACTTATTATTTTTAGCTGCAAACCACAAACTATGACTGTTTGTGGTTCGCGATTGCTGCTTCTATGCCAATTGCTCTTATCTATCTAGAGCCCCTCCTTCTCGTCATCAGGAGCAAACTTTGGCCTGTCCTTGTCACCTTTGTCATTCATCATCTTTAATCTTTACTATCGTCCATATCTGCCCAGAGGCCAAAATTTCTGTTTGATACGTCTCCTATTCTCCGAAGGCACCAAGACTGTCTCTCTTTCATGTCGAAAATGCCATAGCAGACAGCTGCACATCTCAAAGGCATCATGACAAACTGCATGCCGAGGACCGTGCTGAACGTTTTGAAAAAGTGCAGTGAGAGTATGCAGCAACTATCCGCAATGGAAATCGTGCATTTTCGGTATTCCTCATCTAGCCACGGCGACTTATCTGCGTCTGACGCAGACTCAAGTTCCAGCGTTCTGATGGCCGATTCAAAAGTGACCAGCTTGGCTATCCAGAAAGCGAACAGTTTCTGGCCGTTCGAGAAGTTGGGCACCACGAATTCGGGTACTGTGTAGGGCGGCTTTGGCTGTGCTTCTATTCCGCCGATTACGCGATGCAGTGGTCCGAGTCTGGTGGTGAGGTCACCGTACCAGTCGTCTAAAGCTGTGTTCACGTACCGACACGTGCGTAGCAGAAGCGCTGGGTTGTCGGTCTTCATGCTTCCTACGCTATGGCCGTTTGCTAGCTGTTTGCGGGCATACACCAAGGTGGGCACTTGGACAAATATGTCGAGGAGATGGTGATAATCGTCTTTGGGGATCTTTTGCCACGGTATAGTTTTCCATTTGGAGCTGGCTAAGAATGTGGGGACTTCCTCAAAGATCGACCGTGCAATCTGCTAGACGTTAGAATATGTACGTGAGCTGTTTACGGGGATCTTTGCCAGGGGTGGTCGGCAATCTAGTTATAACTTACCAGCGATGCCCGTCCTGAGAGCAGGGTCAAGTGAAGAGGGTTGTCCTGGAACGCTTCGGGGCCGGCTTGTTGTATGAACATGGCGATTCCTTTTGCGTGGCTCACGAATCCGTTTACTCCAGAAAGGGAAATGGACTAGTTGCAACAAGGCAGAATTAGGGACAGGGCTTTTTAGTAAGGCGAGGAAGCATCTAGAATCGTGCAATGTCCTTCAAATCTCGCAGTGCTTACCTCGAATATCTGCAACAACATGGTTGCCAGCAGATATTGTATCCACTCCGATTTTGGCCTCGGCCTGTCAATCATGGATCTCAAATCTAGCAATGCCCGACCATAGTATCTTCTAGCCGCAACCTTTGTGTCTTCGTTCTTGGTCCGTTGGCCCATCATCATGGTCGACAAGGCGCGGATAGCCAGCTCAACCACCCGCGGCTGATGTGAAGTGTTGGGCACCATCGGCAGCCATTTCGAAGTATATTGTTCTTGATGCGGCAGGTACAGCGATAGGAACTTGCTATACAGGTCGGCAACATTCTGGGTAGCTCCCTCCGGGCTCGTAGGAACCGTTACCTTCCGCACACGGGTACCTGTTCCCTGCACAGTATCACTACGGACCGGCGCTCGTCTCGGTTCAGGAACGGCAGTACCCGTATCATGAATGACAAAAACAAGGTCTCGCTGGTAGGTACATGACAGTCCTTTCTTGAGGCACGGCCCACAAGCCGGTTGTTGGTAGTCGCACTAATAAGCAAGGTAACACACAGCCGACAAGTTAGCTCCGCTTCTGCAAGTTTAATATTGCTCTGGGTCGAGCTCTGGGGTCCATTCAATCTCAATTTGAGAGTTTGAAACATACCTTGATCTTCTTACGTCGGCAGTGATTGCAGCGAGGTTTCGTTATCGGGCGGGGCACCATTGTCGGCCGCCGTCACACTGGCTGCAGATCTGAATGCGGAAGACAAATGCGACGACAGACGATTAAGAAGGATGACGCGGAGGGGGGTTGGAATTGGTGGCGTAGACGCGGGTCGAATCAAACGGGATTGGCCTCTCGATGGGCTTTGGCCAGGCTTGGGCCGAGACGAGAGAGAGATATACATGCTTTCTGGGCCAAAAGTTAAGAACCTGATATGATCTGCAGCCCAGACACTATGGATCAAGGCACCGCTTCTTGGCGGTTCTTGGCTGATGCTTAATTTGAGGACTCGGATTCCATATTTACTCCGTGTTACATGAGCCCCGTTGATTATATCGGCCGAGAAATAGAGCCTTGCGTATCCTGCGCGTTTCTTTGTTCAACCCATGTGTGAGGTAACTCGTCGTAGACTGTGCACATCGTGATCGAAACTTACGTCCGTTTTAGGCATGACCATAACTTCGCCCACCCTGAAGTCGGCCACAACCGGTAGTCGGCCACGTTTACACCTATTTTATGTGTTTGAATTTTTTTTATCCCTTATAGACTTCTCTTATAAAAAAGTGCACTAAATGCTAGCTATACCCTGCGGGAGAATACTAACCAATAATAGTAGTATATAATTTTTATTTTTTATTCTTTATTATCCCTAATAGACTTATCTTATAATAGAAAAACATATTAAATGCCGGCCATACCCTGCCGGAGAACACTGACCAGCAGGACCAGGTCAAAGTAACGAACTTGCGAATATGCGTAGCAACGTGCGGCGTCGTGTGGCGCCACGCGAAAAACATATCGTAGCGTCCGAGGTAATTCTGTGCAGTTAACTCAGATATAAGCATTCACCACAATCCACAATCCACAAATTTATCTCAAGTACCGGCGCATCCATCCTCAGTAGACATAGTATACATCACTTGCTAATTTATAGCTACTAATGTGATGCCAATCCAAAGCTGGCCAAAGGACGAGGCTTGCGCGCTTTACCAGTGATAAACAGTAGAGCAGTTCTATCTCGTGCCCTGAATTTGCAAGCTGCTGCGGCGAACATAGTCACGAGCGTAAGCACGAACCTTCTTGTTAGTTGTGTTGATCATTGATTGTGCAGCCGCACTATTCATCCTACAGATCTAACTCACACGCCGCCGCACGCTGCCACACCACAACGTACATCCGCAAGCGGATTGCTGTGACCTGGTACTCCAAATAGTGGCCGACGTTTACTATCTGACCAATCAAAGCGTCGTCAGCTTGTTGCATAATGCTTGCACATCAATTTGTGCAATATGTACGGAATAGATGAAATCTCCAGTATCGAATGAGGCTATTCACATCTAAAAACAGCCGTGGACAGTGAACGGTGATGAAATGGGAAGAATAGCATCACCAGAAGAGAAGCAAGCAGCCCTGCGGAGCATGAATGGGCTGCATATTAAGTATATTGCATAATATTTATCCGTAACGGCGTTGTTGAATTGTTTGGCTTTTTCACTCTTACCCATCTACCCGTACCCCCGGACCCTACGGGAACTCAAAAACTCCATGACCGAGCAATTGAATCGGACACTTTCTGTTCGCCGTTCATTAAGTGGGCGGACTGTTTTCCGCCGGGCGTCTGACAGTACATTACCTTGTGGATTAGTTCCCGCCGACAAGCCCTGTTCTCAAACTGCAACTCGACAGCCAGTTTTGTCCGGATCGACAGCACATACTAGTATCGAAACAACAGTGGGTGGGTGAGCGAGGACGAAGCAATCCGCTCCCCGCCCTCAGCCCCCAGCCCCCAGCCCCCAGCCTTGTTTCTCTGCTGTGGTGCGTCATCGTGTGTTGCGCAGGGTGGAGGTGAGGGATGTTGTTTTCTTTCGGCCGGGGGGCTCACCCAACACCTCACGCGACAAGCAATGACGACATTCTGGCGCCGACCGGTGACTGTCCGAGTAATGGATTTGCCCATGTCAACTATCAAACTAGTTAGATCCCGGTTCAAATGGATGAATATGCTGGCTGACTGCGCTGGCTGGACCTGCAGGCACAAAAATGATTGAAATTTGCGACTCTTTATTTTCGCGGAGCGGAACAGCGCGGGAGGAAATCGTGCGCAAGGGAGCAAGGCAAATTAAATTAATTAACAGAAATGACTGACTTACAAAAAGTCCCTTTGACAAGTTCTACTCAGTCCCTCATACAGGAATAGAGTCCGTCCAAGACCTTTTGTTTCATTTTTGACTCGCAAACTACGGAGTAGGACAGGATATTGGAATCGGCTGATGTGGCTGGCGCATCTACCACCACCTTCGCACGACGAACTGGATCAGCATGGCGCGTCATGAGCCAGTACTGCTATCCAGTCCTGCTAGCCCTCTATCAGGATTGCGACGATTGAATGATCCCATTCTGCATACTTTGAGGTGCCGACTCATGCGTAACAGCTGTTGGGTCGATGTCGGATTACGCCTCATCACTGATCGCGATGACCGGCGACATGGCTGCATACAATATGCATTCAGGGCCGATCATATCTACACGCGGAACAAGTGCTGTGTGAGAGTTAGAAAGCAAGCATTGAACTAGGGACGGTTGTGTTGTACAATCTTGTAGGCGAGCTGTCTAAAACTTGTCAAACACCCAGACCGTTGGTTCCCGCAACTGTCTGGATAGAGGAACCACAAAAAAAGGTCATGATTGGATTTGGGTTTTTGCCCGCGATGGCGATGCGACTTTGTCTCGCGGTGTCCCATAATAGGGAAACCTGACCCTGAACTCTAATACCACCTCATGCTTCCACTACTTCACACGGGAGATTCGGAGAGTTTTCTCGAACTTTGCGACAACATGGATAAAGAGTTCCAAGAAGTGCCTCGACACCGCCACAGCCAACCGGATGACGGACAGGTCACTAAAATCACAGCCCAGCGCTGAGGTGGCTGGCAGGACGCATCAAATCGAAGGAGCATCGTGTTTTGCTCCGTAATAAACTCCGTAATGCGTCATGGACGACTCCATCTGCAGCAGGCAGAAGCTTTTTCAGCAAATTTCCATGAACTACCGGCGCGCCACCCCTGCGACGCCGTGGGGCCCGGAGCACCGTGAGAGCCAATGGACATGGAGAGCATGGTAGGAAGGGCAATGGCGCATCCTCCATGCTTCAGAAGATGCGTGGATGCCAAGAAGGTGCCCGCGAGGGCACAAAGGAGCACTGTATGGTGTGGCGCGGGCTTGCGGACCGATCGCAGGTGAACCTTGCTAGTGCTGTGCGAAATGCCGCGATCCGGGCGCACGATGTCATAATGGCCATTTGACGTTGGTGGCCGAAGGACTGTCGTTGCTCTGCAGCATTGTGTAATGCGAGCGGTAGACAGCGGTGGCAGTATCAATTCAATGTCGGACGCTCTAGCAGCCTGGTCCTCCCCTCTTCGTCGTGTTGGGAAGTCAAGAACTCCAGATTGCTAAGATAAACCGCAGATAAGCACGGGGGTTGAAATGTAGTATCGGGTGCTTGGGTAGGAGATTGCAACTTCTCACTTATCAGTTAAATCGCAATATAAGTGAGCAAGCCCCCATACAATGCCATAAAATATACCCCAGCGGTCTACTGCCGCGCGAATAGCAATTCTCAAACAGAGTACTCCGTAGTATTTCACGCATAGTTGCCATTTACTACTCAAAAGTGGATTGTATGCACTGATGAGCTGTCTGTCGCATGTCTCATGCTGCAAGTGACAATTGCGACGGGGGCGGGAAGTAAAAGAATAGAATTCAAGACCATGACTGGTGCGCCTTTATTTTCAATCTCACTTGGTAGCCTGGGTTGCGCATATTTGGCCGGAAATGCCAACTCGTGAGACATTGACTTGCCTTGTGGCCGCAGACGGACAGCCAAAGGGCAAGAACGATGCGGCGCCAGGTCAGATCCGCCCCACTTGCTTTGCGAAAGCCATCCACGCAAAGGAAGGAGGGAGGGAAGGGGTTTAGACGTTTATACGAGAGCAGATAGCTTGTCTCGGACGAGAACAGACACCCAACAACAAAGAGGCGGCTCAATAGCAAGCCGTCAAGCCAAGTCAAGTGAAGTCAATTGTTGCCAGGGATACTCTGCTGGATGAATTCCTGCCAGCCTGTTAGCACGACGTCTGCAACTCCAGCACGTCCCACGTCGCACGTCCCCTATCTTCCCCAGAGGCTAACATCAATCAATCAATGGGCAGTGGATGGGAAGACGCGGTCAGGCCGAGGAAGGATGCAACATGACGATCCCCAGACCTGGGACCATGCCGTCGACGCACCCCACAACCTGAACGACAATGTGATGTCAAATATGCTGCCGCGAGCAGAAGTGATTGCATTGTGAACCCTGCTTGGTGGGTCCTCCGGACGCTTTGGCTTAGACCCGACTTTGCTCCGTCGTGGGAAATCCGTAAGGTTATGCCAGGCGTCGACTAACTGCTTGCTGCTTTGGATGGGATTGGGTTTTCTTTAAAAACCGCTGTGTTGCCCACTCTTTCAACTTCTGTGTTTGTGTTTGCTTCGTCTTTGTTTCTCATCACTCTTCCCCACACCCATCCCCCCTCCTCTCCATATAATCAGTACAGAATTAAGTACCTCGTCCACTGGTCCATGTCCAGCATAGAGGCTACCTTAACTTGTCTGGCCACCGGGGGTAGAACACTCACAGGGCATACAAAATGCCTCAGACTCACTTCTCAGAAGACCCTCCACAGGTCATGAACCAGAGGGATCTTGAACTTGCCAATGAAAAGCTCAACAAGTCCGAATCTGCTACCGGGGCAAACAGCAATGGCAATGGCAATGGCAATGGCTCTGGCGATGACGCCAACTCTCCAACAGATACCCATGCCAATGGCGCTGGCTTGGAAAAGCTGGGCACGTATGACAAGTACGAGATCACTGAAGACGACTGCTACGAGGAGCTGGGATACAGCTTCTCCAACTGGAAGAAGTGGTACATTCTCACCGTCATATTCTGGGTCCAGGTGTCCATGAACTTCAACACCTCTCTGTATTCCAATGCTGTTCCCGGTATTCACGAAGAGTTCGGTGTGAGTGAACAGGCGGCTCGATGCGGTGCCATGATTTTCTTGGTTCTCTACGCCTTTGGCTGTGAGCTCTGGGCTCCCTGGTCCGAGGAGTTTGGGCGCTGGCCTGTTCTCCAGCTCTCATTGTTCTTGGTCAACATATGGCAACTGCCTGTCGCATTGGCTCCCAACTTTGCCACCATCATGGTTGGTCGTGCGCTGGGCGGTTTGTCGTCCGCCGGCGGTTCAGTCACACTCGGAATGATTGCCGATATGTGGGAAGCAGATACGCAGCAGTATGCTGTCGCATACGTAGTATTTTCGTCTGTCGGTGGTTCGGTGTTGGGTCCCATCGTCGGTGGGTTCACTGAACAATATTTAGATTGGAGGTATGATTCTCTCGTTGTTATACCACTTAAAGATGACTGGAAACAGAAGCTAACTGAATGGCATTTCTCGCCTCACGCAGATGGTCTATTTGGGTTCAGCTTATCCTCGGTGGATTTGTTCAAATCGTCCATGCGCTTACTGTTCCCGAAACCCGAACTACCATTATGATGAACCGCATCGCTAAGAGCCGCAGAAAGGAGACTGGCCAGAACATCTGGGGTCCCGATGAGCTTGTTCCTTTCAAGGATCGCTTCTCGGCCAAGGAAATTCTCATCACATGGGGCCGACCATTCAAAATGTTCCTCACTGAGCCCATCGTCTTGGTACTGTCCTTACTGTCCGGTTTCTCCGATGCCCTGATCTTCATGTTTATTCAATCTTTTGGACTTGTATACCACGGAAAATGGGGCTTCAGCACCGTTCAGGTCGGATTAGCGTTCATTTCTATTGGTATCGGATACGTAATTGCGTGGCTTCTCTTCATTCCGGCTATCCGTCGCAACATCAAGGAGCGGGCCGCCAAGCCCAATGACGAACGAGCCCAGTACGAGTCTCGTCTCTGGTTCCTGCTCTACACGGCCCCTTGCCTGCCCATCGGTTTGATTGGTTTCGCTTGGACTATCTCGGGCCCTCCCATTCACTGGATTGGCTCCATGATTTTCGTGGCTATTGTTGGAATCGCCAATTATGCTATTTACATGGCTACAATCGACTATATGATTTGCGCTTATGGTCCTTACTCGGCTTCCGCCACTGGTGGTAATGGTTGGGCCAGAGACTTTTTGGCTGGTGTACTTACTGTACCTGCAACGCCCTTTTTCAGCAACATTGGTGCCTCGAGCGGAAAGAATCTGGAATACGCCAGTACGATCCTGTTTTGTATCTCTTTTGTACTTGTCATTGCGGTGTATGTTATCTACTGGAAGGGTCCTGTGCTGCGAAAGCGATCTCCCTTTGCTCAAAGGCTCGCCGATGCTCGCCAAGAGCAGCAGCAAGAAGGCAGACGTGGAAGTGCTGCGTATGATCCTAGCCAACGCCGAGGTATGTTTCTACTCTTGAATTTGTCAAATCTCCAGTTGCTTTTCATTCTCCGCACAAGCCATTCTAACTGCTCTATGTGTAGGCTCCGCCGCTTCTGCGTCTGGTGTTAGTCGCCCTAACACCGAGCGACGATACAGTCAACAGCACCGATTTTTCGGTGAAAGCCGTGTCACTCCCCGAGGCACTCCTCGAGGAACCCCTTCTGCTAGTCGCCGACCCAGTATGGCTAATATCGCGGCGAAGAAGTAAAAGATTAGAAAGGCTTAAAGTTTATATCAGGTGCAGCTCCCGAGACTTTCTGACTTGGGATATAGTTCCGCTTTCTTGTACCTTTTTAAGATTATTGAAATGCTCCATAATGTTGAATGATACCATATTATTTTTCTTATAAATCTCGTGCACTCAAGGTTTATTAGTGTTCGGTATTCGCCAGTTAGTCGTGATTCTAACTTTGCAACTAATTTATGATAGATGGGTTTTTTGGCTTCTGCATTCAAAGTTAAATTTTACCACCCCTGCGCAGCCTCGCTAGTTGCGACCTAATGTACCGCCTACCGCGACTGCGGGGAAAGCGTTGTTCTTACGGGCAAACGTGACGCATCAGTGGCGAGTGACCGGCGATCTGCAACGCTTGGCAATCAATCTGATCTACCATGTTATGCCACAATCGCACGGTAAGCAATGCAATAGCTGTAGAGACGTTGCATCGAACCTTCCGCGGTTTAAGCGTTTAACTAAGCCTCACGAGTGTCGGCTCTTTCAGCCCATTGCTAGTGTCACCGCTGATGGCCGATTCACAATGGCAGATATGTGTAATAATCGGTCGTTATAAGATGTCTCAACAAAAAAAAAACCATTAAATGATTATTTTCCTCACTTTGCTCTTATCAACAGGACGTAAGGATTTACCCACAAACACCCAAGCCGACTTTCCACTGCTCATCTATCTCGGCATCCACTCTTATCTTGTTGTTGTTGTTGTTGTCTTGGCCCATTCCTCGCATTTCCTCTTTCGTCATGCTTATCACCGTCGTCCCAGCAAGCACCAAGACGGGTTCGGCCGTCATCCGGTCCATCCTGGCGAATCCTCCGTCTGGGGCCACGGTGGACATCCAGGCCGTCTACCGGAAGACGTCCAAGGCCCTTCCGGAGTTCACGTCGAACCCGCGCTTCACAGCTGTGCAAGGGGGTATAGACGATCCGGCGTCGTTGGACTTGACGGGCTCGGATGTGGTCGTAGCCGTGACGCCTCCTGTCTTTGAAAGCGGCGATATGGTTGCGCTAACCAAGAAGCGGTCTGAGAATGTGAAGACTGCAATTGAGAAGTCCGGGACTGTCAAAAAACTAGTTTTGCTGAGCAGTGTAGGCGCACAGTTCAGTCGCGGCGTGGTAAGTACAAGCAAGCGGCATGGATCGTGGGTCGTTTTCACCAGCTCAATTAGTTGCAGAGCATCACATAATATCCACTTGCCATCTGTGTAGCAATCTACTAAGCGCAAGAGGGTAACAGGGCGAGATCAAGACGAATAATATGGCAGAACGGGTTTTCGCGACGACCAGCGTTCCCGAAATCATCTTCGTCAGATGCGCATACTTCATGGAGAACTGGACCATGAGCCTGGACACACTAGCCGGTCCAGAACCTTTTTTCTACTCTACCATCACGCCGCTGGAATGGAGGATTCCCATGGTGGCTGTGGAGGACATTGGGCACTCGATTGCGCACGAGGCGCTGAAACAGGACCGTTCGCCCAGCAAGCCGTATGTGTTTGAGCTGTACGGCCCGCGGTGGTACACGCCGCTGGATGTGCAAGTCGCGCTGTCGGATGCGTTAGGCAAGCAGGTGGCCGTGAAGCCCGTGGCTAAGAGCGAGTTGCGTGGGTTTTACGAGCATGTGTTTCCGGCGGACATTGCGGGCGAATATATCGAGATGGCCACGTCGTTTCTGGAGGGGGGTGTGATGAAGCCGGGCGAGGTGGAGGACGGGACGGAGGTTATGTGCGGGAAGGTCGAGTTGGGGGATGCGATGAAGCAAGCTGTTGCGCCTTTGATGTCTGCGTGACGATGAGAAGCCGTACTGCACTGCACTGTGTAGAGACGATGGGACTCTTGATTTCTTAAGTTAAGCTGGAGATGCTCTAAACTGAGAAATGCCTAAAACGGGACTCCGTAGTGTAGCCCATCCATGTTCGGGATCATGGTGGCTAAGTGACAGTTTCAACCACTTTATTGTACAAATATGCACATGACCACTGGCTACGTACTGCCTGTCTTCCGTAAATTATAATCATACGAGAAGCTTGGATTTTCCATCAATTGAGCTCTCAGGATCATCCACTCCGGTCGGCCTTGTCTCCGGTCGCCCGCCGATGGACCAATGAACCGTGACGTAACCAACCACGGCACTGCACTCTGCCCATCCGAAATGCCGATCAGAGCCGCTCCCGAGCAAACAATGGCTTAACACCCTCTCGAAAACACGACAGAGATACAGAATCTCCCTGCCCCAATGTTGCATCTACGTGTATTCTCCAGATTGGAAAACCGATTTGTATAAGATGCGTGCCGTTCAGCGAATTTCAGCCTTTGCATGCAGTTATGCACCGCGGCGTGCTCACCAGATCCAGCAAACAAGGCAGTTTAATGCAAGCGTTGGGCGGAGGAGCGCTACCGCACCGTCGACCACATTCAGCTCGAGATGGTTCGCGGACCTGCAGAGTCGCTTGAAGAAGTCGTTAGAGACGGGTGCGCAGGGAGAGGATATAGACAAGCTGAGAGCCTGTCTAGCGTATCTAGACAGCAATTGGCTGGAGCTGTCGGCCGGGAGGGAAGGATTCCTCACGGACGACAGGTGGCGGGGGCTGAATAAGTTTGCCGTGGCGTGGGGGGATATGGTACGTCCCGATTGATGTGTAGGAGAAGAGCATGAGTTGCTATTTTTGCTGACACTTGGGGTGTGGTTGATGTCGAATATAGGACAGCATGGTGAGCTTTTCTCCTGCCTTGCCCCCCCTCCCCCCAGCGAGTGTGTACGCGGCGTTGGCTGATCCGTCTTACAGGGTGCGGTAAAACATCAGATGCGGCAGCATGACCAGGCACAGTGAATAACATACCTCTGTTAACGCTTCTTTTTTTAAACAGGCCACGTCAATAACATCATGTACAACCGGTATGCCGAATCTGGACGCGTCAACTGGGTCACGTCTTTTGCGTCCCATGCGCCGCCCTCAGAGCGCCAGCAATGGGTCGACATCATGAGCCCCCGCGGCATCGGGCTTATCTTGAAAAGCATCCGCACCGACTACAAGCTGGTGAGTTTTGCGCTCATTCAACGCACCTGGTGTCTTTGTAAAAAATAAAAAAACCACCCGTAAAAATCGCTGACCACGTCTACGTCTCAGCCCGTGACGTACCCTGACAAGATCACTGTCATGCACAAGCTCGCCCAGCGACCTACGCATGCCTCGGAAAGCATCTTTCTCGACGCCGTGATTTATTCAGAGACGCATCGCCGCGTGGCGGCGCGGTGCGTCGAGGACATTGCCGTGTACGACTACAGAGCGGGCAGGAAGGCAACGTTGAAGGGGTTCATGGTCGACGAGCTCCAAGCGGTGTATGACTTGCAGGAGAGGAATCGACGGGATGTGGAAAGCAAAATTGCGGAGCTGGACCAGGGTATTCGGGCTGTGGAGGACAGAAGACGCAGCTAATCTGCTTGGTAGGCTGCGCTTGTCTCTCTATACATTCACGAAGTCGTGCTGATGGACACGCAGGGCTGGCTGTGGGCTACGTGAAAGCTCTTCCAGAGTAATCGTATGTACAGGTTTGGTATGTACAGGTTTGGTATGTACAGGTTTGGTATGTATAGCGAGGGTACGCCTATGTACAAGTAGCTAGAGGAAGCGACTGAGAAGTATATACAGAGAAGATCACACAATATGTATCTGCTGCAGTGTGATGCAATATGAACAACGAAGGTGAACGTTAAAAAAAAAGGCAGGTCATATCATCATGATGTCGAGAGTGCTATGCCGCCGCTGCTGACAGGCTCCTCAGTTGCTCGTATAGTGGGCAACGTAGCCAACTTCCATCATGCTGCCGAAGCCGTCTTGAGTTGCGCCATTGGGAGCGCCGGGCTAACAAATAGACGAGTCAGTAAAAGGCACCAGCACAGCATACAACTACACACACAAAGAGATGTTGGACTCAGACTTACCCAGCTGCCTCCGACGGCGACGTTGAGAAGGAAGTACATGGGGCTCGCACAGAGAGACTGCCAGGTGTTGTAGTCTCCGATACGACCACCGCTGATCTGGTGGAACGACCTCCCATCGAGGAACCAAGTGATTGTCTGGGCGGTCCAGTCGCCGTTGCGGCGGTCAAACTCGAGACGCCAGACGTGGAAGTCGTTGTTGGCAATGCCGATAGGGCTGCCCAGGCCGTTGGGCTCGTTACAGATCCCACCAGGGTACTGCTGGCAGTGGACAGTGCCGTAGCCGGTCATATAGCCGCTGACGTTCTCCATGATGTCGAGCTCTCCGCAAGCCGGCCACGCCTTCCCATGGCGGATCGAGTCACCGAGCATCCACCATGCCGGCCAGATGCCCTGCTTGGCGCCCTGGGCGTTGGATCCGAACCGGAGGGACGCCTCGACTCGTGTAATTCGGCTGGCGTCGGGGGTGAAGACGTATTTGCTCTCCAGACGGCCGGACGTCCATCCGCGCTGGGCCGATCCGTCTCGCCACGGCACGATCTGAAGAGTGTTGCCTCCGCTGAGCTGAATGTTGCGCGTGCTGGGGGTGTACGTCTCCCACTCGTCGTTGACGTTTAGATATCCGTTGATGAGGTTCCAGTTGCCGGTGTTGGGGGTGCTGCCGCTCGATCCAGCAAACGCATCCTGCCATCTGATATTGAAGCCTCCGTATCCGGGGGCACCCCAGGCTTTGACGGAGCTCGCAATGGCCAGAATACTGGCAATGGCTTGGAGATTGACCATGGTAGAGGAAGGGGGGGGGATCAGAAAAATAAAATAGCAGATAGAACAGAAGCAAGGGTGCAAGTAAGTATATACAAACAACGGGACGCTAGTGTATGTATGTACGATGGCACAGAGCTGCCAGGAGGTGAGGAAGCCGAGATCTGTATAGGTAAAGTGCTCAAACCGTTACGCTCTTGCTTCGATCGAGGACAAGATCAGCGCCTGGGTGGGACATGGTGAAGTTATTATATGATGCTCGGCGGACAGATTCAAACCCCCCCTTCCCATCTCTGTCTCTGTGACTCCTCCACAAAGAAACGTCGCAACGTGAGAAAGGCAAAAAGCCCCCCCAAGACCAAACGACAAGGGCCGTGACAAGGGCCCATATCCTACAAGCAACAAAGCTCCCCCAAGTGACCATGACAGTCATCCCCGAAAGCCCATCACGGCAGGTCCGCGAAGTTTAGCTTACACACAGGTCGTACTAACGGGGGTGGGAGTATCGTACGAGAACATCGTTCCTTGAGACCTTGATTGGTTGCGGTTACTCATCAGCAGCGTGATTTATGGGGGGTCATGAATCCTGAGCTTGTGCTTGTCCAACAGGCACCACGAACAAGGGCCATCTTTTTTCTTTCTTTCCTCTTTAATTCTCTTTTTCTCTTGGCAAGGGAGGGGTGGGTAACCTTTTTTCATCAAATGTTCAAGATTAGCCGGGTTTGAAGGAAGAAAGAGACGAAAAAGGCCACAGGTTACAGATGAGATATGGGTTAGGGCAGCACGGGTTGCTTATTGGTTGGACAGTATAACATGTTCACTCTGCTGGTGACAGGAAAGTCTCAATGGACGATGGAACGATGCAACCCTGTCGCAGGAACTGTGCGCCTCCTGATGGAAGGGCCGAATCAAGAGGCATGGGACACGTGCGATGGATTAGTTAGTCAGATTCCATACCATAGTACTAGCGTTTCTTTTTCTTTTCCTTTTTTTTTTGTTTTTTGTTTTGGAGCGTGCGAGAGAGTGTGTGTGAGTGAATAATCGCCAGGTCAAGGTCAGGCTTGCCTCCTGGCTGGACTAACTCAACCCACGCTTCTTTTTGGCTTTGCATCGATCCACCCTTCATCTAAAGGAACAACACCTGCCAGGGGTGCGTCGAAACATGGGGGATTCTGTAGGTCCGAGGCATCGGAAACAAATACAGATGGAGTCTAGCGTTCGGGGACTGGCGGCGCCAGCGGACTACAAGGGGGAATAATAGTTATTAGTTCAATTATACCCTCGAGAGTACTGTATCCTCCGCCCGCCGAAAGCATTCATTTGGCTTTCCTATTTAGGCTGCGGACTCTATATCTCCCGTCTTCTCTTTTCGGGCCGCGGTTAAACATAGCACGTCGAGTGCATGGCGTGGGCGGCGCGGGGAAGGAGGGCAGAAAGAAAAGACCATGTTCTTCGAAAGGGAGTTTGCCGACGAGGCTGATGGTCTTTCGGCCGCAAAGCGAGGTAGCTGGTTGCAGGTTGCAGGTTGCAGGTTACAGGTTGCAGGTTTGGGCAGAGAGTCTGATGAAGTCGCGTGCGTGGCTGCCGCACGTACTGCCGTCAGAGACTTATCACGCAGCACTGTAGCTGTACTATGGCCACTTCTCTGCTCTCTTTGGCTGAAGACCAGATATACCTGACTCCTGGCAGAGATGCTCGTCGGGCTGTGATGCCCACCCGGTGACCTGTTACGTCTATGGCGGCTAAGCAGCAAAACAGCAAGTTGCGAATAGAAAGATGGCTTTGAGGCATCGCATCACATCGCATCACATCCGTCTTCATGAGACTTCAGACCGCCATTCAAGGGCAAGACATGGGGGCGCTCTTGCAAGCCATCTGTCATGTGCCGTGGCACGGCCATCTGCTGTTGGCCGACGCCGACGCCTACGCCCATGGAAGGGGAAGGGGAGAGGAGGAGGGGGGGAGGCAGAGTGAGTGATGGATGATATAGCATGGCGAATTAGCACCAAGGTAACATTGGGCGGCGCGTGAATCCCACCGACGCAAGCCTCGGTGTGAAGCGTCTGGTGGTGTTGGTTGTTGGCAGCTGGTGGACGTACAGTGTCGAGGTGGATTGTAGAATTTGGTGTCCACAGCTCAACCAGATGACACCCATGAAACGTGACTTGGCCGAATCGTGAGGACCAATGACCACCGCCATCACCGCCATCAAGCTTTTTAGTACGCACGCGCAGACTGTCGATCATTCCATGCGCGTGTGCCTGCCATGTCTCTACAACTACCTAGTACTATACACTGTCGTACCCTGCGTGCCTTGGGATCTGACAGGGCTGGCTTGGTTGGGTTGTGTGCCACATTACTCCGTACTCCGTAGTTGTTAGTTGGTTACACGCGGGATTGCGCACGCCGGCGAAAAGAATTCCATCGACTCCTCCGTGTCTCGGATCCTTTTGCAACGTCGATACCCGCTGTAAATAGCCTCGCTAATCTGCTAAAGATGCTCGAGGTTCCCGCGCCCAAAGTCGCCTGCATGTCGGGGCGGATCAGCCAAATGCAGCTTTGATGCTGCAGGATTCTCCCCCAACATGTTGGTCTGCGGCATGTAGAGATGACACTGTATGCAATGCATATGTAGCCGTGTATATTGCAAATCCGGCCCGTGCCGCCGACTGTCCGACAATCCAGCTACGGGCTTTGCTTGACTTCCTACATCTGTTGTCACACAAGGCCCCCCGGCTGCAGTGGCTGAGTCTGTGAATCCTCTGGTCTGTTGCACAAAATATTACATTTGCCCCCGTTGCCGTCGTTGTTGGTTGACAGGCACGGAGACCCCGGTACACGTTGCCCCAACACGAATAACTATTAGTTTTGTCCGGAAGAAAGAAAAAAAAGAGAAGCGAAGAAGGGAGCAGAACGGGAGCAGGAAAAGAAATATGAGGGGAAAATATTGGATCCCTTGAAACGACCTTGCAATAAGCCGCGCATGGGAAAATTACCAATGAATGCTGAACTTGGCGCTCTTCTGCACAACCGCCGGACGGTTCTGGCGTCTGAGGGCCGAGGGCACAGCAATAGCGAGATACGGCAAAGCAAATAGCTGAGCCAAAGCAAAGTCCAGCTAAATGAATGAGCACCACGACACCAGGGTGACAATAGCTGAGAAGCCGGGGCCGTCTAGCTGCCCGTCTAGCTGCCCGTCTAGAACAAGCCCCAAACATCAGCCGAGGCCAATGAGATGGCGCTTCTACTATCCGGAGCCGACTGCCACGTCCAGTGGCGTGCCGTCGATTGGCTCTCGTTGATCGCGCGAGGATAAGCTTTCGAGGTGATTTCCCGGCTTTGGCAAATCGGACTTGCAGGACGCCTTGGACAGGGCATGTTTACTTATTCCCGCGAAACCAAGATCCCCATCTGAACATTTCCTGGATACATGGGAACTAGCTGCAATTAGTGGCAATGCCTCTATCTTGTCCTTTTATAAGATTGCACTTGCACTCCTGGCTAGGCTGGCCGTGTCTCACGATAAATCCACGCGCGGCACTTGCTCATCTGCAGGGGCATGCCGGGATCGTTGGATGTCGGTCCCGTAGCGTACCCGCCGCCTGGGTATGGGATTAACACGGAGCAACGACACTGGACTGGCCGACCCAGAGAATGGAGATACCTGACCTGGTGGAGGGGAGGGCATGATGGCCGTGCCTTCACGCAAGGAGCGGAAAACACCAAGTGAAGCCGTGGACGCGGATCATTAAACCGTTGGTCGCTGTTGTTCATGGAGAGGCTCAGCTTCGGCCGGGTTCCCAATGAAGCAATATGCCAGTTACACTCTCAAGTTGATGTGCTTTACCGTGGACGCTTTCCCGATAATACAAAGGAGTTATATCTTCGCTGCTTGATCTAAAGAACAGCCGGCGCTTCCGGATGACATGATGCGTTCGAGACGAGACCAGACGAGATGAGACGACACGAGACGAGGCGGCGCACGCAGGACATGCACCTGTTCGGAGATAAGCTAGCAAAACCCCGCTCTTTGGAGCATTGACGACGTCAACTAACGTATTAAGCAGCGCTGGTGCGCAAATCAACCGATTTATTACGCATATTTATATCGTTTGTTCTCCCCGCTTTATTCACCAGGGGAAAGTGTATGAAAAGCACGCATCACCGAAAATGCCTGCTGCCGACGTCTTCGCACCCGGCTCCTCCGCCCTCATCACCGGCGCAGCATCCGGCATTGGTCTGGCCGTCGCAAAATTATGCCGCAGCAGAGGCATGAAGGTGCTGCTGGTGGACAATGATGCCGAAGCCCTCCAAGCGGCCCAAAAGAGCATCGTTGGCGCGGCCGGATATGATCCTGGCGTACCCTGTCTTACATCCCAAGCAGACGTCAGCCAGGTCGAGAGCTGGGCTGGTCTGAGAGAGATGGCTACCACGGCCTTTGGTAGTATCGAGCTGCTCATGCTGAATGCTGGGGTGGGCGCCAGAGGATCCTGGGGGGATCAGGACTATTTCAACAAGGTATTTTGCTGCCATCTACCATAAAAATAAAAAAAGGTTATTTAGACAGCCGAGGCATTGGGTCTTACACCAGGCTAGATCTTCCAAACGAACTTGTTCGGTGTTGTCAACGGGATCAACACCTTCCTCCCTGTCGTCCAAGAAGCATCCAAATCAAAGCCGACTTCCATCATCATCACCGGCAGCAAGCAGGGCATCACCAACCCACCCGGAAACCCAGCATACAATGCATCCAAGGCGGCCGTCAAGTCACTCGCGGAGCATCTGAGCTGGGACCTGAGAGACACGAGCACGAGCGTCCACCTGCTCGTACCAGGATGGACTTTCACCGGAATGGTAAGACGCCGTTGCTGTTTTTGACCCTCCTCCCGCCCCTCCAACCTCTGTTATATGTTCTTTCATTATTCTAACAGAGTTGGCCGCGTTCCTTGTAGACACGAGGCGGGAACACCGAGAAACCTGCAGGGGCTTGGTCTCCCGAGCAGGTAGCTGACTTCTTGTACGGTAAAATGCGGGACGACAAGTTTTATGTGATTTGCCCCGATAACGATGTGTCGGAGGAGACAGACAAGAAGCGCATGCTGTGGACTGTAGGAGACATTGTTAAAGAGCGCCCTCCTCTGACCCGATGGCGCGAGGAGTGGAAGAAGGAGGCTGAAGAGACAATGGCGAAAACTAGCGTCTAGGTTCAAGTCCCCACCTTTTCGGCTGGTTGTTTAGATATGGATATATTTTAAAACAAAAATTGTTGTTTTACTTTTTTTTTTTAATGTCCCTCGTAGACTTATGTTATGATGGAAAAAACACATAAATGCCGGTAATTCGCGGACGTGCGTTGTGTGGCAGCGCGCGGCGCAACAATGAACAGCAACACGTTCCCCGCAGCTTGCAACTATAATTCACTGCATTGTTACAGTCAAATTCCGAATTAATCAGGGTTTGCGTGCAGTATAATTGAGAGGAATCCCCTGCAAATGCGGCCAAGACTTTTATCACTTCCAACAACATCCAATTCCACGCTCACGAAAAAACGTCATATATCTACGGAAAAATCTAGAGCCTAGAATTCTTATTAATTCTTTTGCGCAGCTAATGACTCTTCGGAATATCTACCACCTTGACTTTACGCAATTACTTAGCAAGCTAATTAGCATAGATATTAGCAGGCCTTACCTACTAACTAAGGATTCCTGGTAATTGCGTAAAGTAAAGGTGGTAGATGTTCCGAAGAGTTATTAACGGCGCAAGAAAATTAACAAGAATTCTAGGCTCCGGATTTCTTTTTTGGTGGATGTGATAGGTTTTTTGCGTGAGCGTGGAATTGGATGTTGTTGGAAGTGATAAAGTCATGGACGCAATTAGGTAATTTCTCTTAATTTATATGGCACGCAAACTCTGATCAATTCAGAATTCAACTTCAACGATGCAGTGAATTTGCAAGCTGCAGCGAACATAGTCACGAGCGCAAGCACGAACCTTATTGTTCATTTTTGTTGATTATTGTGAAGCCGCACTGTTTATCATGCCGCCGACAACCTTTCACTTGCTGTGAAAACACCAAACTTCATACGTTTGACTCCTTACTCCACGCCGGAGCCCACGGCCTGAAGAGGGCGAGACTTGCGGAGGCTCAGCTGGACTTCGGCAAGTTACACAAAGTCGTACACTCAGATATATGACCTGTGTGTTCTTTCTGCTTACGTGCCTTGTTCATTTAGTCGCGCCGGGCCCTGGACCACACAACTCCGCTCCGCCTGAGCAATGGACACAAGCACATTATGCGGAAGTCACAAGTCATGAGGAATGAGGATTAGAATTCATTTGAACCACCAGCATTTCCAATTTAACGGGCTGTCGAGTGACTGGCCACGTTCCACATTTGAAGTCATCCAACGATGTATATATATCATCATGCTAAATGCCTGCTCTTCTCATAGCATACTATCACTCTTGCTACCGGCAACTCATGCATCATCCATATCTTAAGCCACCGTACCAGAGACCTGCCTGATCTTGTTCAGCTTAATGTCTCTCCACAGCCATGTGCAACCCCACGCAACAACGAGCAAGCAAACGCTGGAGATGAGCATGTACCGCTGGGATTGCGAATAAGCAGCCGCTATGCCAGCCCTCATGTCAGAGCCCACAGGATAGCCCGTCTGCTTTTCGATTTGCCCGTAGATCTCGTCGACAGGCGAGCCCGGGGGCAGATTGCCGATCAGCTCGTTTCGGAACGTCCCCGTCCAGATGGCTGACGACACCGTGCTGCCCACCGCGGATCCAATACTGCAGAAGAGATTGAGCATCGCCATAATGACGGCCACGTGCTGATGATCAGACGGCGCCATCATGGCCATTTCACCCGCAACAACCATGGGCCCGCCAGCAAACGCGATGAAGATCTGGGTCATGATCACGAAGCCGATATCTTCTGAGGCTTGGCGGAACTTGATCATGAGACCGACGCCCAGTATGGTAAGCGGCAGAGCATAGAACGTGGAGATCCACTTGAACTTGCCAATTTTGTGCACGACAACGCCAATGACAAGGGCTGCAAAGCATGAGCCCACGCGGTAGATGTTGCTGATGTAGGTTGCCTTTGTGACTCCCGTGTCCCAGACCACGAGTAGCATCGAGTAGAAAAACCCACCCCAAATGGCGGAGCTGGCAAAGACAAAGATGAACATGACACCGGCTGAGAAGACAGTCCTGTCCAAGAGCAGTTCGTAAGGAACGAACTGGACGGGTGCCAAGAACTTCTCCCAAAGAACGAACAAGACTAATAAAACAACCCCAAAGACCAGCATGCAAATGATCAACGGAGAACGCCATTGTTCTTCTTGGTACGACCATATGCTGAACGGCAAGAGGAACAACGCCATGCCTCCAGCAAGAAGAAGGATTCCGACAAAATCGATGGCGATGATGTAGTCCCAAAGATCTTGCAAGGTTATCCAGCCAGTGTGTCTCTCAATGAGGCCAGCTTTAACAGCCTTTCTGTCGTTGTACAGGAACAAGATCGAAAGCGGTAGGATGACGACAGGAGTGATAATGGTCCAAATCCCAAACCCCCATCGCCACCCTGGTCCTGCCAAGACAGCCTCCGTGACAGGTCCGCCTATCCAAGTTGTCACAATGTACGGAGAGGTGGCAAACGCAAGCATAAGAGGTCGGTTGAGCAGCGACGAGGTATCGGCGATGAAGATGGTTACGCAGTAGGAAACGCCTTGAGAACTATCCGAGATGTCAGGAATTTACGCCTCAGCAAAGGTAACCCCTTTTTGACAAGGTAGACATACCCAACAGTGTTGAAAACCTTGGCAGCCGCAAACGTCTCGACATTATTACATGCAGCCATCATGATCAAGCCAATGACCCATATCCACACTGTCAACGCTAAACCCTGCGGCCGGCCCCATGTATCCAGAATCTTTGCCAGTGGGATGTAGCTGAGACCGCCGATGATGATGGCCACAACATCGATCGCGGGTGTAATGGAGTGCTTGTTGAAAGAACTGGTCACGAAGGGATCCATGCTAAAAACAACGACTTCCTCTATAGATTTGACAAAGTAGATGAACCAGATCCTGCGGTGAGATCGAGATCAGTCTTTAAGGCCGTTTGCATTGGGGGTGTTTGGTAAGAGCAAGCAATGGCAGAGAGCAACACTTACATGCCATAGGCCGCGACCAAATGTGCCTTTGACCATACTTTGGTGGCTGCCTCGATTTTCGCAACGCCGGACTGTAGCTTTCCACTGTTGAGGCGGTTTCCTGTCACATCCAGAGAGTCTGTTTCGCGAACCTCCTTGTCAGGATTCCCAGGCATCTCAGACACGGAAAATTCCGCCTGTTGCGCTTTCTTGAAGAATCCCATCCTGACGGCCAGACTAGGAGTAGGCGGCCCCTATAAGCTCTCGTTACGAACCGAGGCACCGGCCGTGCTACACGAAGTCCTTGCGAAGAAATTGGAGACGCGAAGTCAACGTCAGATCAGAAAAAAAAAAATCTCAGACTTTATACTTGTGCCGATTGCAGCCAAGTGAACATTGGTTGGGTGGAGATTTGTACTGCCCCCATGCCGCTGCTTCCCTGCATGCATATATAGTTTCTGCAGCATCATGTAAGGGTATATGTATCCGCCTCCCGGAGTCTTTGCGCAATATGGTCTTTCTACGACTGTGGATTATGCCGAGAGTTGTTAGGTGGAGAAGAGCGGTCGCGATGTCCGGCATTGTCCTGTTTGGGTGTGTCCGCAGCTCACAACTAGTGGTGCGTATTATCTGATGATCAGATAAATTTGATTCATACCCGCCTGGTCCCGCTCCCATCATCCTCCCATGAACTACTCTGTCACCATAAAATTTTTAATAGGGTCCAAAGTGGACAGCACCGTAGAGTCTCCATTTGTCCAATGCAATAGCTAGCGATCTCGCCTGCCAATAATCGACCTCTGTGTTTGCGAGAAGTCTGGAAGAGCAGTTGACTCGGTGTTACGAGTGCCGCCTCATGAAGTCAATTCTCCTGACAGATAGCTGTAAGTCAATCCGCTAACTTGAGATTTTTCTCGTACTGACCCTTGCGCTAGCAGACACTTGATATGGTGACTTAGCGATGGTCGGACAACCGCATCTGGACTCTACAGAGTCCGTAGTCGCCAGGATGAGGCCATGTTCTGATTGTAAAATTAGGTTGCAGGATATTTATTCACCGAAGAATGAAGCACTGGATAGCGTCTTTCAGGAAGTCATAATTGAGATATAGTGTTCCGGGGACGGACTTCTTCCAACCATAGCAAAGCAAATTTGTAGGCTAACCTACCCTAATGTAACGCAACTGACTGAACAACAGCCGACGGGGATAGCAAAAGCTTGAATACAGGATCGACTACGGAGTACAACCGATAGTATCAATTAGCTTACAGCGCTAGCGCATCGCTGCTCTCCGAAGTTCAACTTGAGCGAGCCAAGCTCCGATAGCGGATATACTCAAATACTGTTTTTTGTGGCATATTGTAGCAGAGTCGACCGCACAGAACCGAGCAGGTGGCATATGTCACGAAAGATCAAACTTCCAAATTTAAAGAAAGCTAAACAAATGTTAGAGGTAAATGTGTACGTGAAAACTTGATCTAGGAGACTGTTGACTTTAAATGTGAAGCAGTGTGAGTGGATGGTGAACTGTGTAGATGGCTGTGAAAAGCTGTCTATTACTTTCGACGTAATATAGCCAATCATTCAGTTTATTAATTCTGGATGGCTTAATCTCGCCTTGATTAAGCGCGTCACTTCTAAGCCCAGTAATTAAAATGCCATTCATATTCGAGAGAGATGTAAATGGATCTCTAGGGTAAAGGAGTGGAGTAAAAGGTGAGCCTTGGAGGGAAGGAGGGGGTTTATTTGTTGGGGCGCAAAAATAAACGTCGATTGAAGCACTTCCGACACGAGAGTAATAAAAACCCCAAAAAAAGGTATAATGGTGGGATTAATACCACCGAGTTGGACGAACAGGGAATCGAACCCTGGACCACTCCCAGATGTGGACAACATGCTAAGGGAGTATTATACCACTAAACCATTCGCCCATTTCATTGGTTCAATTGATACTGGATATGTGGGTTATTGTTTCCTAAGAATTCAACATGCTCACTCCTTTCTGGTTCTAGAACAGGCATCGTGACCAATTTGGCGGGGCGAACCCGGGCTTCCGTGAACGAAGGAGCTCATGTGATTGGTTCCCTAACTTATATTTGGCCGCAAAGGCTGGGAGTGTATTCGGCATCGTTGCCAGGGTCCGCTGATCTTGTTCTCTACGCATTGTGCCATCGCACCCAAAGCTTGCAAGGCCGCCGCTGCCGTGTTAATGCAGCGTCGTGGTTACTAATCGCCGGCCTGTCGCCGGGACTAACAAGAAGATCCTGAATGCTTGGACCGAGATCTGAGCGAGCTCAGGCCTTTGCGCACCATGTCTGAAGACGATGTTGACATGCTCGATGGGCAGGCCGCTGCTCGAGTTGATCGTGACCGCCGCGCTCCGAGATTCAGTTGGACGCCCGCATACGAGACAACATTCTTTCGCAGCCTTTGCGACAGCGTCCATCTTGGTCTTCGTGAGAACAGCAGCTTCAAAGCCGAAGCTTGGGAGCGCGCTGCCCAAGCCCTTCAGGAAAGCCACAACGCATATCCGTCCAAGAGCCACCTCATAAACAAAAGTGACAATGCGCGGAAACGCTTTCGTCTGTGGCGCGGTCTTCGCGAGAACCCAGATTTCATATACAACTCCGTCGACAAGACGGTGACCGCTACCGAAGATGCTTGGAGAGCGCACATAGAGGTGGGTTGTGCTATGGGTGATGCGCTGCGATGGCGAAATTACAGTGAAGCAAGATGCTGACTGAGGAACAGCGAGAACCCCTTTCAAGAGCCCTCAGAGGTAGGCCGTTTGATCATGAAGAGTTCATGGAAATCCTATACCCCGATGTTATTGGGTCTGGCGGGGCTCCGAAAAGAATCATGAAACCTCGAAGGAGAACCGATGGGCAACCAGGTGATGATCCAGAAATGCCAGGAACCGGTATCCTGAATCTTCAATCGGAGTACTCCAATGAACAGACCTCCCAGGACAGCCCTGGACTGGCACGGTCATCCGCAAGTCAAACCCCGACTGGCTCAGCCATCAGTTCTGGCGTGCAGACAAAGCCAAGTGCAGCCATGCTCCCTCGTCGGACTACGCCTACACAGCCCTCCGCTTTAACCCCCCCAGACGAGTCAGCAAATCAAGCAAAGAAGCGGGCACTGCCAGCTACCCAGCTCGATGGCGAGTTCAACACAACGCCGCCGTCATTTTCCACCAAGTCTAACAGTGTCGTGCCAGCGTCAGCCTCGCCAGAGAAGAAGCAACGAATATCTGCTCTTGGTGGTTCAGTACCCGTTGCCGTTACGACCATGAGCAGCATAGAACATGAGGGAGGCACCTTAGAACCAATGAATGACCCGCCGCCTGCTATAACGTTAACTCAGACTCCTCCTCCCACGGCAGGAGGAGAACCATCGTCTGATCCCGTTAATTCACTTACCGGCTCTCGCTGGTGTGAGATGGCCCTAGAGCAATTCTTCCGTGACTTTGCAGATGAGGACATGGATTTGCAGATAAGAATCGCAGAACATACCCTAGTTAACGAAAGCAAGGCTTTGGTATATTGCAAGATGCCCTGGCGAGTTAAGCAACATTGGATAAAGAGACTCGACGAAACGTTTCGGCAATCGGCATAATCCCTCTCTTTGCTAGAAGGCTTTGGTGGTTCTCCAGAAAGCGATGTCATACGCAAGTAAGGTTATATTTATACATATATATTGCATGGGATCGATTCCCCGGTGGGGAGCGGTAGATGTGAGGAGGCTTAGATTTCGTGATACCCGTTGGCGAGGCGTTGGACCTGGGAGTTGGACTTGAATTCAGCGTGGGACATCTCGGAGCATTTTGTTTTATGGATAGGCATTTGTTGGGTTGCTGTTGTCTGCAGATTACTCGACACAACACTCACTGACGGAAGGGGCAAATACCAAGAGTTGTCAATGCGCTCGAGTCGTCATGTTCCACAGCCAGAGCAGGATTAAGTGCAGCCGTACGGCTATAATTTGGCGTTTGTCTGTACATATTATAGGGCAATGAATGAAGTTGATGCAAGGTCACTGTAATGTAGTGTACACTTCGCACGCAAAGACAGTGTGCAGTCCAAATAACGTCTATTGGCGTACTCAAGTACTCCGTATTGCAGCTGCCAGAACAACAAGTGGACCCCGGAAACACAACACCGCGCAAGCCTACAGGGTCGATACAGCTTGGTGGAAGCGCAAAATTCGAGTTTCGGCCAGATTTGTCGAGAGCAGTGCTGGAAGATTTCTCTCCTGCGCCCATTGAGATTGGGAAAGCAGGCGGAGTACGCCAGGAGGTATCCGGTGAAGTTGAGTCCAGCGACCACAGCAACTGTTGGACAGTCACAGCCTATCCAGGACAGTGGGTCAAGCTGCTGGTACGTCATCCATAGGCACTGAAGACGTGCCCACTCAAGCAAGTATGGAGCTCCCAGAAAATGCGTCACATGAAATGGGTGATCAGCCCACCCACCACCTTTGTTTGACACTCCTTTCCTCCCGTCTCAGGCACACTATCGCGAATAAAGCTCTCCGAATTGCATCCCGGATTTCCCTATAACTACGATCAAACAGTGAGTATCTTGCCCACAGATGACTCTTTGGAATTCGAGAAGCTGATCAGTGTCGCTGCAGTGTCTTACGCCGACGTAGCTGCCAGCGGTCCCAAACAAACTCCTGAGGAGGTAAGTACCCGGATCGCCAAGTCTTGTCTCCTTCTCCGTCCAAAGAGTCGGTGTCTTGTGGTGCATGTACTACTTGATGGCTGACACGGTAAAACGCAGGCGGCTGCCCCCCAGCCAGTGGAGGTTGTCAATACCGAGTCCGCGTCTACAGCGTCCCTCATCGACGTCGATGTCCCTAGTGTGCACACCGTGCCGTCCGATTTCCTCGAGCAGGATGTCCAAACAGACACCCAGGCCCAGCGTTTAGATCGCGAGGCAGAGTCTGCCAAGGTCAAGGCTGAAAATGCCAAGAAGCGAACCACCAAAAAGGCGCGCGAAACAGACTCTTGGATTATTAAGCAATTCTCCAGCTTGTCGGACGGCAGCGCCGGTGCGCTGGCCATCACCAACCTTGCTGCTATCATTGGCGTCAGCTCTTACTTGGGTTACAAGGCATGGGGCCTGTACGAGAGAGGTAACTTGAACTGGAAGAGCGCTGGTGTGGGCTTCGGAATTCTCGCTGGCGTTGGCGCGGTAGAAGCTGTGCTTGGACGATATTTGTACAAGGGTAAGAAGGGCAGTTCTTAGGATTGATAGCTGAGCTGCGATGATACCGGATCATACATCTACTGTTGGCAGTTTGTGGCGTTGGTTGCAACGGTGTTGATGCTTTTAAAGTCTCTGCTCTTAACTTTCTTCACGCTCTTATGTCATGTAACAACTAGCATGGTAACAAGATAATTTCTTTCGGTCAACTATGCTATGCGCGTCTGATAATTCTGTGACAACAGAAGAGACTGTCTTGGTAGCCTTTTCACGTGAAAATAAGGTCTGAGAGTGTAGTGTAATATTTGCCGTCTAATGTCGCGGCCTGTCTATGTATCTCCTCGTACAATATGATATAATACAGACATGGGAGTCATGCTAAATGGTACATAGTAGGTGCTAAAACTGTAGCACAAAATGTCTCGCTACCCGATGCAGTCTTTCATTTTTTTAATTTTTTTTTGTGGAAGCAGCAGAGTTTACTCCTTTTCCTTTTCAGCCTTCTGGGCTGGCTGTTCCTCCTTGAGATCCTTGTCCGTCACATCCGTGGCGTCCTTCCACTCCTTGGGCACACTTTCCTCCGCTTCTGGCTTTATATCTGTCGACTTGCTTGTATCCAGCGCGTTATCCTTGGTCGCAGGTGCAACAGGCTCATCAGACGGAACTTGGGGTATTTCGGCATTAGGATCTTCTCCAGCCTCGTCATCTGATAGCTCGGCACCGTAAATGTCCGGGTATTCCCTAAAGCATTCCTGCATGCCCCTGTTGATATAATGATTAGTTTCCCTGTTTGGTCGACGTCACATACTCTGATAGTGGTAAGCGAACTTACTGGAACTTTTCAATGCAGTCCATTCCCTTAGGTTCCTCAGTCGAGTAAACAAAACAGCTGAAAGCAGTCTTGAACTGTTCACCACAAGGGCCATCAGCCATTCCTCCCAAGCATGGACAATCCCAGTTGATTTCACCAGTTTCAGGATTGAATGCGCCCTGCTGACCGGCTTCCTCCTCTAGAGCCTCGGGTGATCCGCCAACTGCAGTGGTCTGCGATTCAGTGCTGGGTTGCTTCTCAGCAGCCTTGGGGTCGTTTGACTGGGATTCAGCAGGCTTCTTCTGTTCGTCGACCTTTGGTTGCAGCTGTTTTCGCTTTTGTTCGATAACAGTTTCGACGGTAGGAAGATCGGACTCGGCGAACGATGATGGAGCGGCATTGAGTTGAGGTGCTTTGCATTCGGGTTAGTCGGCACGAGTACACCAAAAGGGGATATTCTTGGACATACCTGCTGCCTCCTCTGCAAACACGGAGCTCGTATTATAGTAATAAACGGCGCCGATGGCCAGCCCCCATCGCAGCGCAGAGCTCTTCCATGACCGCGATCGATCTGCTGGGGATGCAGTTGACGCAAATCGACGAGATGCGCATTGTAAAGTCTGTGAACGCAAGCCTCCTGCAGCTCGTCGTGAAGCGGTTTGCAAGGTTGCGCGATACATGTTGTGATGTTGTTGCGACAAAATTGTCAACGACGACAAAAACCGGATGGGATGGACTGGAAATATTTCATCTCCTAAAGGACGCACTGGTTCGATTGGTCAGCGATCTCAGTGCTGCATGGTCTAAGGCATGTAAGGAACAGTCTGAGAGCCCGCTGATAGCACTGTACCACCAGGCACCCCAAGCGTCATTCCGATGTTCAGCCGCCCTGCCTGGTACCCTGAGTGAAGTTACAGGCGCCTGAGCAAGCACATAGATAGTTATAGCTGACTGTTCAGCAGGCCATTTTTCTGTAATAGCCGCTGCAGACTTCTATATCGATCTGTACAAGAATTTGCACACCGCTTCTAAAGTTCATTTCCTCTCTTTTTTGTACACATCCAAATTTTATTTTTTTTATCTATTTATTTTCACTTTCCTTACTGTTTTTCATGTTTACATTTTCCACCGCTTGCCTACTATCTACTTTCCTTGAATTGCATTAGTTACTACAATCCGTGATGGTGCGTGCGTTCTTAAGTACTTTATCAAGGAGGAAAATAAGCGAGCTTTACTAGTGGGTTTACGTAGGGGAGAGCGCTGAAAAGGGTATAGTTGATGTGCTACATTTGAAAACAGCTGGCTGTACTTATTTGCCTGCCTGCCCCAATCGTTTCGGAATATGCAGCAGCCACGTGTTTGATGCATCCTATCATCCAGGGGAGTCTGTTAAGAGCTAAAATCTCGGATGTTGTTACACGGCGAGAGGCACTGCTGTATGAACCCGTACTAAGAACCAGCTATTTAGAAGCCGCAGATTCGATCACGGTGGAAGCAAACATCAGGCTCTGAGGCGGCAACATCTCACACCTTGATCCACCTGACCGCTTCCTCAGCTTGCTTTCACCCCCTGTCAGCTACAAAGAGAGGAATCCAAAATATCACAGCCGACAACATTCAATACCCCATTTGCCTAAATACTACCAAGCTTCCTCGAGTTGGGTCCCGTTGCCTCACATCACGTCTCAAAAATGCCCACCAAAGAATTCGAGTGGCACCCCGCGAAACTACTCCAGGATCACGACAGCTTCCAGGAATTTGCCCTCTTGGTGCTCAATCAGCCATTGAAGAACGGAGCTATTTTGCGCAGATTGTGGAAGAACGGTACGTCCCATCAGCCCGTAGACCATGTGCGGCTTTCATTTGAATGAAACCATTTCGCAAAGTGATGCTGACCAGGATTGCAAATAGCCAAACTCAGAGTCGCTGCCGATGGCGGTGCCAACCGGTTGCATGACCTTTCTTCATTTCAAGGGAAGTTTGTAAGTAGCTCCAAAATCAACCTAACAGATGACTAGTACTGTTTATCTTTCTTCCCCGATTTAACATTTATTCAGTCAAATCTGCAGGCCATCATAGGCGACCTGGACTCCTTGTCTCCATCTGTAAGAGACTTCTACTCGTCTCAGCCTACCCCTGCACAGGTCATCCACGACACAGACCAAGAGTCTGCCGACTTTGGAAAGGCAATCAATTGGATCCGAAAGTCACAGGACAATGCCTTGGACATTGTGGCACTCGGCGGCATCGGCGGGCGAGTTGACCAGGGCCTCAGCCAGCTTCATCATTTATACCTTTTCCAGTCAGAGGCCGACTATGCTACCGGTCGGATATATCTGCTGTCTGGAGCAAGTTTGACTTTTTTGCTGAAATCTGGAACTCATAAGATCCACGTCCAAGAAGACGGTGAAGATATCGTATTTGGGAAGCACGTAGGAATCATTCCGTTGCAAGAGCCCAGTCGAATTACGACCAAGGGCTTGGAATGGGACGTTACGGACTGGGAGTCCAAAATCGGAGGCAAATTAAGCACCAGTAACCATGTACTCCCTCGCACTAAGTGTGTCGAGATTCATACCACAAAAGATGTGCTGTTCACCATAGCTCTCCGCCCAGTTGACGGAGAGGAAGACACTTGAAACAGTATACAAATAACGTTAGAATAGCTTAAATCAAGTTTTGAAGGAAGCTTCGTAGCTATCAACCCAATGCCCCCAAGACGCCATGCTTAACTTTCCCTCTATTACACCGTGTTCACGGCATGCCAATGGGGCCCTTTCATCGCAAGAAATGCAGAACTAACCAGCAAAAGGTAAAGAAAACAATGACGCCACCCAAGAATAGCCATTTATCTTGTCGTGCTCGTCTTTCCACCATCCGAATGGTGTCGCCACTAATCCCGAGGGTATTGCCCACATTGTATATTTTTTTTTGTGTGTTTTTCAGCATTTCTCGTTGCTGGCCTAGGTCACCAAGAACGGCCTGACCGCGGGCAATATACTCGTCCAAAGCTGAGTGCGTGTTTGCGAAAAAGTTCTGTTCTCTGAAAGCATGTGCTTCCCTCATTTCGTCGGCGGACCCCGTCGTCATTTGTTCTCCTGCTTGTGATTGGTTGCGATGTTGAAACGGAGGATTAACCGACGTAGGCGTATTTGTGTTCGCATAAGGATTCTCGGGGGTGGCATTGTACGGTCGTCTGCCGAGCAACTCTGCTCTGTTTGTCTGATGCTGTCCATCCTCCCGAGCTTTCCTTAACCCATCGATTTGAGATCGGAAATCGGACAAATCTTCTCTAAATCGCTTGACACGCTCGAAGGCCTCTTCCTGCTTTTTCGGGACAATTTCTTGTCGCGCAAGATGGTTGTATTCGTCGGTGGTTTTGGAAAATGACGATAGTGACGCCGACACGTTACCAATCTCTCCTGGTGTGAGAACGTCTTTGGCGTGGAGTGCCTCGAGCTCGCTTCGAATTGATTTGCTCTGCCGCAGGGCAGAGTTATATTGAACATTCTTTAGCTACAGTGTTAGTTCGCATCCATGTGAAGCGCCAGGGAAAAGTGCCTACCATGGTCCAGTACTCGCTGGCTTGTAGCGCGTATGGAAGCTCGCGGTTTGAGGTCGTGTCCTCAAATTTCTTGGCCTCTAACACCCAACTACGGAGAACAGGAGAGGCCACATCAGTGCTAGTACGGAGCAAAGCCACGTATTAGTGCCGTGCATGCAGCACTACGTGCCCAATAGCGGAAACGGAACATCCCAGGACCCGCCGTCCAGGGGGGGTTCTTGACCGCTTGACACCGTTGACGATGAGCCGCTTCATCCCGAGACACAACTGGCTTACTACGTACAGATGCATTTAAACTTGGGTTAAGATATTTCGTCTCAGCGCAAAATTATGCGGGCAACAATAAAAAATCGAGACTCGTCCGTCCAGTTTAATGAAGATGTCCGCCGAGGCATTAGCGTCTGTGAACACGTACCTCGGACGTTGTTTCCTCTGGAAGCACCCTTTGGCGTAATCACACCGTGGCTGTTTGCGGGCCTCTGAAACATTTAGAGAGAGAGAGGGCGAGACCTCTGGCTAGACCGCAGCTGGGGTTCGGTGAACCCCAGATCGTCGCAGTGATTTGATTACATGTGCAGGCCGGAGGTTCTTGTACGTCTATCCGAGCGGCAGTCATCAATTTCACCACAATGACTTCAAATGGCTCCTACACCTCAAACATCAAAACTTTGCGATACATTTGCTATTTGTTTATCATGATATAGCTCAGTTTAGGCCTAAAACTATCGAAAGTACAGGTCGACTAGACATGTTGTTTTGTAGTTGTACTTTGCCGACGTCGGCACCGATACGGCACCGAGTACTCGGGTGGCCGATCTGTTAATCCGCATTTTTGGCACGGGCAAGATCCGAAGTTCAATTTATTCCTAATAAGGTAATTTACTCCTTCATCGAATTGTCCTCTTCTCCTCTTGTTCTATAATCATTGAGATGCTGGAATAATATGTCGCTGTTTTCGTTGTCATAAGATGAATCTGGCAAATACTAAATCCCACGAAACTGGGCAACCAGCCGTGTTGCCACCTTTAAAAAGCAATAAAGTCGACATAGAGAAACAGTCTTCTCGCATTCAGCCAAACAAGGATGGTCCGTATTCTGTGTATACGGCATGGAAAAAGCGAGCCATTGTTCTCGGGGCTGCGTTCACGGCCTTCTTCTCTCCTCTGACCGCGCAGATATACCTGCCAGCCTTGACACAACTATCGAAAGATCTGAACGTGACTCCTACACAGGTCAACTTGACAATCACAACTTACATGATATTTCAAGGCATAACTCCAATGTTCATTGGCTCATTAGCTGACAGCGGTGGTCGTCGGCCAGCATACGTTGTATGTTTCATCATCTACATTGCCGCCAACATTGGGCTCGCTCTGGCCCCGAACTATGGTGCTCTCCTGGGCCTGAGATGTCTTCAGTCAGCTGGATCAAGCAGCACTGTGGCTCTTTGTACAGCGGTAGTGGCAGATATCGTGACGTCAGCGGAAAGAGGCCAGTACGTCGGGTTTACTGTTGTGCCAAATGTTTTGGCTCCTGCCTTGGGACCAGTCATTGGAGGTCTTCTTTCTCAGTATCTTGGCTGGAGAGCCATCTTCTGGTTTTTGGCGATTTTTGCTGGTACAGCAGTTGTTATCATTGTACTCATTTTCCCAGAGACTTGTCGCCATATAGTCGGCGACGGATCTGCTACGCCACCGCCGCTGTATAGGTCTGTGTGGCAAACAGTGCAGCTCCAGCGACGAAGAAAATTACGTCAAAAGAATGGATTGGGGAAGGTATCAACAAATTCAAGTACCGCTAGCACAAGGGATAAGTTCAAATTCAAAGCACCAAATGTCCTTGGTTCGCTATTCCTTTTGTTCGAAAAGGAAACTGCCCTGCTGCTTTGGACCTCGAGCCTTGTCTTTGCTGGCTTTTATTGCATCGCAACTTCAATGCCGAGCCTATTTTCAGCCCGATATGGCTACAACGAAATACAGGTTGGCTTGATGTACCTCCCCCTAGCTTTTGGTTCTATCTGTGCTGCGTTCATTGTTGGCCCCTCTATCAACAACAACTTCAAACGGCACTGCATCAAGTCGGGCATTCCGTACAACCGTAGCACGCAACCAGATCTCTCTCATTTCCCCATCGAGCGAGCGCGTCTTGAGATTGGGCTGCCCTTGCTTTGCCTTGCCGGGGCAAGCTTGATCGGCTGGGGTTGGGTTATGCATGTGGTCACTCACGTTGCTGTGCCGTGTGTAATGAGCTTCATCCTCGGCGTCGGCATGATTGGATTTAACAACACAACCAACATTCTGCTAGTGGATGTTCATCCAGGTAAAGCTGGTACTGCCACGGCGGCGAATAACTTGACCCGCTGCCTTGTTGGGGCTGGTGCAAGTGCTGCGATCATTCCCATGATTGACGCCATAGGAGTTGGCCATGCGTTCACATTTGTCGGTGGCCTGTATTTTATCTGTGTTGTTCCCTTGCTGGTGATTCTTAAGTGTGGCATGCGTTGGAGAGCAGAAGCAGAGGCAAGGGCTAAAAGAAAAACGCTAAATGAGGTCGAAGAGCAGGATACTGTGCCCGAATAAATGAAGCCAGATATAACACATAGGAGAGGGTCTTAAAAGCGGAAACCATTGATAAATTTCGGAAAATTGTGATAAGACCCCCCCAATCCCCCCCCCCCCCTCCCCTTGAGGCAAGAGAAAAAACCGGTCTATTTGTACTCTGACGAAACTATTCACATTAACTTGATATCCTCCTTCTTGAGCTTCGGACTTGTTGCACCCTTAAGCTCTCTAAGCTTTACGTGAAGCTTGACCGCTCGGGCTTTTAGCGTAGGATCGTCGGTCTCTTGGTCAAAGGCCCTTACCTACTATATTAGAGGAGTTAGCTTAGTGTTCTGCTTAGCTATTATACTACTACAATCATAAGCTATACTAATTAGCTTATGAAGCGTGCTATACCTACTGGGTTGTTCAGGGTGAATGCGCTGTTGCTTGAGATAAATTTGTGGATTGTGGATTATAGAGTTTTTTGGGTGAGTGTGGAATTAGAAGAAAGTGTTATAGAAGTATTTCTCTTAATTTGTACTGCATCCGATGCAGTGAAATTGCAAGCTGCGGCGAACATAGTCACGAGCGTAAGCACGAATCTTATTATTTATTATTGCCGTTCATCGTTCTTAATTTTTGTGCTGCCACAACTGTTTATCCTGCAGCTCTACTAACGCCATGGTCTAACTCACACACCGCGCCACACGCCGCTGCACGCTGCTACACAACGCACATCCGCAAGTCTGTTACTGTAACCTAGTACTGTTGGTCAATGTTCTCCGGCAGGATATAGCCCGCATTTAATATGTTTTCCTATGATAAGATAGGTCTTGAGGGATTAAACAAAAACTTAAAACAAGACATTTTTCGACATGGGAAAGGCATCGACGTAACATAGATATCGACCAGCATACATCACACCTACCTCTGTTCACACCCCTGTGAATATCGACCATGTTCTCCGGCTGGGTACAACCGGCTTCTATACTTTTTGAAGCTGCGGGTTAGATGAATCCATGAATAACAAGAATATATGCATGCATGTATATAAATAAAAGTTCTCTACTCGGAAGAATAGTAGTACAAATTTGGATGATGATGCTCATTAGGTTTTGGATGATCGAGGTGGCACTTGGCGGAATTTCTTGGATGCTGGACCCACACTGCTCTACCCCTGGGCTTGCCAATTTTTCAGGCCTTTCAACTGCACCTTTCGGAAAGGTCGCGCCACATGTCCACCAACAGCGACTATGGCACTTCTAACTTTATAGAAATTATTGGCTTCATCGATTTTCTAAGAGCCAGCCAGGCTGACTGAGACCTTTGAGTCTCCTGGGCTGGGCCAGTACCCTTGCAAATTTGGGTAGCCGATGACGAGGGTTTAACGTAATAACCCGATATTTTTCAACACCGCGCTCTGATGCAGCAATCAAATTCAGTATGTTTTTGGACTCAACTTTGGCTATGCTGGCCTATTTAAGTGGAATTCTGTGGCAGATTTTCCTGCTCAGCTGCTGTGGCTCTCTTACTGTTGTCATTGCCGTGGCGATATATCGCCTTACTTTGCATCCGCTGGCTCAAATCCCAGGTCCAAAGTTAGCTGCTGTGTCTGAGCTTTGGTATGCTCGAAATATAACCAAGGGCCGAATGATTCAGCTGGGCCTGGAGCTACATAGAACTTATGGTGATGTTGTTCGAGTTAGCCCCAATGAGGTGTGGTTCAACTCTAAAGAAGCCTTTGATCAGATTTACTGTACGTGATACCTTTTGGAAATAACCCGCATCGTGATGCAGAACTGACATGTATAATCCATACACGCTAGGTGCGGGAAAAGGATTTGAAAAGTCAGATTTCTACCGTAAGTTTGTCTAATATTAGGGCAACTGTGGCAGGGCTGACATGGCAAACAGTGGCCACGGCTTTAAGTAGGCCTTACATCGATTGGACACTCAATGCGCACTTTCCAGATACGCTGGATCTATTATCTGAACGAGACATGAAGCGATATCGTCTACAAAGACGTTTAATAGGCCGGATCTATAATCCTACGAATGTGCTAAAGTATGAGGAGGCTATTGATTCTACGCTCAAAACTGCGATACATCGGCTTGCTGCATTTGAGGGACAGGATATTGACTTGAAAGAGTGGATGCATATCATTACAGTTGAGTGCCTGGGGGCAGTTGTACTTTCCTGGTCCCCTGGGATGTTTCGTGATGGTTCTGACTGGGGGACCTTGACACACAGCTATCAAGGATGGCGGAGGAAGAGCTTGTTCGGTGTGTTTCCAACGATGAAGAAGCTAGAGCAGTGGTCGCCAGACTTGGGGAGATTATTTGCTTCGTTATGGGGAGTCACGTACAAAACCCCCCCGGGTTTCAGGCCCTTTTTTCCGGTAAATTGTTCGAGACGACCGATTATGCGGCGCTTATGGCACCTGCTAAGATGCAAATAGGGCGTAAACCGATTAGTCGCCCGCCGAATCAGAGCCTTTCTTTGGCCGAAATCACGTAAAGATAGCCGTGCAGACCTGTTGAGCGATTTGCTTCGGCTACATAAGGACAAGCCTGAATTCAATGAGAATTATCTTCGCAAAATGGCTGTCACAAATTTTGGAGCCGGCCACGAAACCATGGCATCGACCTTGACTGCGGCTGTAGCCATGATCGGATCCCACGAGAACATTCAAAGCCGCATCAAAAGCGAGGTTCGAACGACTAAAAACGCACGCATATACGCAAACAGCCCCCGACTGCCTTGGACGAAGGCTGCCATCCGCGAAGCTATGCGTCTTCACCCAGTCGTAGCCATGTCGCTTCCCCGCAAGACGCCACCCTCTGGACTGCATGTGCATGGATTGAGCATACCGCCGAATACCACGGTTGGCTGCAACCCAATAGCCCTGCACCGCAATGAGGATATATTCGGCGCCAAGCCAGACTTATACGACCCCGGTCGATGGTTATGTACTGATGCGGGAGCCGAGACGGGATCCGAGACTCCAACCGGAGCGGTTCGTATAATGGAGAAGTATAACTTGAACTGGGGCGGCGGCTCCAGAAGCTGTCCTGGTCGAAACTTGGCAGAGCTGGTGGTCTTCAAAGTTGTTGTCGCTCTTTTTGACAATTTTGACGTTCAGGTTTCCATCCCTGACGATGCTGACAAGGAAGCTTACTTTCTTTTCATGCTCTCAGGGGTCAAGATACGATTTCTGGCAAGAGGGGATGGCTGCCAAGATTGATACGGGACGGGTAGCCGGAATTTTGAACGCAATATTACTGGTCTTGGCGATGTCGCAAATAATTGGCGGCTTGTTGATGTGGAGCATACCGCGCGGATCAACATGACGGCCATCATCGATCTGACACGACAAGCATGTATTCACCAAATCACAGCGTACAGAATAACTACAGTAAATGCTCTGAAGGCAGAATAGGGCAAGAACAGGGGCCTTTTCAATATGGCAACCAAATGCAGTGTAATGCACGGAGCATAGCTCGGGTTGTGGGCTCAAAAACTTCAAGGTTTGAAAGCTGCTATCTACTCGGACCGTTTCTATTCCCACTTTGCAGATAAGGTGCTGTGGGGGATGTACGAGCTATGGAGAACTAACCTGTAGCAATCCTTTGATGTTGTATGGCGGGAGCTTGCCTGACAGCCACCTGATACATGAAGTCGCCGTGGTTGTACGATGACAAGACGGCTACTTGGTACCAAGACGGGGACGCCTCCAGAGCTGCTATCCTAAAAAGTCCTTTACACAATAATTATGTTTGCCCCTCCTGCTCAGTTTCCATGATTTCGGAACTTGAACATCCAACTGAATCGCATTTACTTTCAAGGTAGCAAGTTGGCATGGGGTTTGTTAAGCTGAAGCGCCATCTTTCAGCTGCCTGCGGGAACCTTTGAAGAGGCGTCAGCCGCCTCTGACAGAAGATTCGGAGAAAGTCGAAAGGAACTTTCTAACGACCTTCCATGCACTGTTCTGCGTTGGCGCCTCAGGGGGTGGGGGTACTGCGATGGAGGCAAACGAGCGGCTTGGCAAGTCGGACGCTAATGACTACTAGCTGGTGGAAGATAGCCTGTCGTTTTCCTCGCGGTGCTCTACTGGTATTATATTGTAGCAAGTCTGAGGAGAGTATCATTCGAACTGTGACAAAAACATATTTTAAAAAACTAGAAAAAACTCGGAAAAAACTAAAAATCGAAAGAAAAAACTCTACGGCTGAGCTCTTTGCTGGGCGGTGCTGATCTCCGTGACTTCTGCAGACGAGCCAAGCCTTGGCGGCTGCTGGCTTGGTGGGCTGGCTGGCTGGGTTGTGACTTCCTTCCTTCCTTGGTGCCCTAGTGGCAGACAAGTTGGTCGTGGCTTGGCAAGCCCAGCTGTCCCAACACCCTCGGGGAAACGGTCATAGCTGTGGCGTTTCCGGCCACTTATCTTTCATTTATTTTACTTTCCCAAGCATTGCAGCCAGTCGGGGCACGTCTGAGACGTCCTAGTCGACACGCGAATTTATTGCACTACTTCTCCCAGCTGGGTACACCGGCCGAGAGAAGTCGCGAGTTTTGCCATTTCCGCGCTGGCCGACGCTGGCCGAATTCGATTCGGCTTTACAGAGATATCGTCGAGTCCAGATGCCTACCATAGATTCAAGGAGTGGTGTCTGGCCGGGGCTAGCGCGTACTACCAGCGTTGTTTTGTTCATTCGTTTGCATGAGCAATGATTACTCTAACACAGCTATGTCGATATGATGGATCTCATCGGAAAGGGAAATATCATCCTCTTCGCGTAGCCGTTCAATGCTCATGTGGTTGAAACTGTCAGCACCTCCGCGTTTATGGAGACATAACTAGGCGCCGTCGTTCTTCAATGGCTCCCCACAGATTAACCATGGTTAGGGGAATTGGCCGAGTCGATATTTCTCCATAGCTAACATCCCCAGAGCAAACCCCCAGACATTTGTGCAAAATTTAACGTAAGAGTTTGGTCAATTCTGGGCCTGGTTGTTGTCCTGCCTCGTGTTGAGCACGAGGCTACAATGATGATCACTTTGGGGAACCCTAGTCATGCGCTTGGTACTTGGTACTGAACACGACAATAATCTCGTGCTGGTGATCAGCTCCAGAAAGGTTGGCATGGCGTCGGTCATTGATGCTAAAACCTTTACTCTGGTAGTCAGAATTGGCTAATTGGCTGGGCGGCTTACACAGTGATTGGATTTGGAAGGCTGAGCTTTGATGTCGAGATCATGGTTTCATTCCGAAAGGTTACATCCCACGGCGCCACCCCACAGCTCAACCTGTCGTGACAGAGAGGGCATGCGATAAGCAAACCAGTCGCCTTGACGCCCACATCCGCTCTAACAGTGGCATTTGTTTTAATATCCTGTTTTTGTACTCCGTATGAGGAACGACAACCTTGCGCCTCCACAAGTCCACTAGCAAGCATGCGTTATCCAAACTCTCCTCTGGTGACGGCTAACGAAGTATCTGATCCAACGCGCAACTTTGTCCTCCGTCAATAGACTGACTATACATATGTCTACAGAGTACGGAGTAGTGTCTGGCGAATCTACTAATTGGTGGTAAAATCAATTGCATGTAACTAATGATAATCAGGCAGGTTCGCCTGCATGCTCCCGCCTCCACCCGTCCTGCAAGCCTCGGCCCACCCTAGCAGGGGCAAGGTCCAGAAGAGCCTGGTGATCTTGAATCTTACAATGCAAGGCTGAGGGCACTACGGAGTAATGAGAGAGGAATAGGTTGCCACCCCCGTGGCTTTGGCTGGTCTGATGGAGGCTTTGTTGGCAGACACACTCGGCTCAGCGATTCGCTTGAAAAATTTCTTCTTTTGCCTGCAGGTCGGGATGACCGTGTGGCTCGGTTGCCGGCAGCTCAGATATTTACACGGCGTAATTTCTTGACGTTAAATACTCCATCCACTGATATGGCGTGCTTGCCTGTCAGAAACGCAGACAGTTAATACCCCATCCTTATCTACTAGTATTACGGACGGGGTCGACAGGCAAATAGTTACCAGGATTGGAAAACTGGCCGTTGCTTCCAAGCCAGCACGAACCGGGACGCTGGGGCGGGGGGTTCTCACTGGGCACTCCGAAACTCCTTGGCTCCCTTCTTTTTAAGCTTGCCGCTAGTTAGCATCCGGATCCCCAGTGACCTCTGCACACGAGCACGGTACATGGGTACCACAGTACTGCGGCAACAGGTCCTAGTTAGTTAGTGGCTTTCTCTTTACGCCGAGATTGTTCTGGCCTCTGTGGTGCGCGGAGCGGGGTCTGCATAGCCATCTTGACGCCAATGTGGTGCCTCCGTTCATCTCACCTTCAGACGCCGGAAGAAGAAATCTTGTGAAGCGGCAGTCGCGATACCTCATTGTCGCGGGAGGTCTCATCTCAATAAAGCCTGAGACGCCGGATAGTGGCGCTGCGGCTTGCAATGAGTCTTCGGCAGACGGCGTCCCCGGGAATGACATTTTCAGACAGCGGCATAGACAGAAAACCAGATACGTGACACCACACCTGATGGAGGAACGGAGACAGATAACAGGCTGAATTTCTCTCTAGACGTGGCACAACGAGCTCGCTGCAGAATTTCTTTGGGAGCGGCTCCCCACGACCGGTGCCTGGGCAGCCAGTGATTGGGAGAAGACTACTCCGTAAGCATCTAACCCTTGACCTTGATACGGTGGCCGGTATCATCCATACAACACATCCAATCAGTTGCTTAATGTTGAAATCCGGTCAAGCCCCCCGCCCTCCTTATCGACTGGCGATTCGTGATCTTCCCTGTTGATAGCCAAATGGCTCGTGGGCAACGATCCCAACAGGCTTGGCATTCGACCATCTCTACTCCGTATGATTGTGTGGACTAATAGCACCGCGAGTGATCAAATCTGGGGACCGAGTGGCACCATCCTCAGTTGTCTCATAGGTCTAGGCCACGGCTCCACACTCTCTGTAAGGTTACCGGCCGCGGTAAGACCTGGCTGGGATCTTTTGAAATGCCATGGCCACCCTTACTGCATCGGGTTTGGTTCTCCGGGCTGGTCGAGTCTTGGCTGGTGGCAACCGTGTCGAGCATTCGGCGGAGAGCTTGAAAACGAACAAACAATGCTTTTTGCGGTGCTACTAGTGGTGAGTAGTACGGGGTAGTAACTACGGAGTATGGTCCCCGGATATCTGCCAAACATTGACGGTTGTGTTCGTTAATGAACGACCCAGAGGTGTCGGACTCCGTACCATGCCCGTTGAAATATATTTAACGCACCTCGTCCCGCTGCTTTTTGGTGTTTTGGATTTTTCAGGTGTCCCATGCTCCTCGTATTTTAATTGAGTCAGCAGTCAGCCATTTACAATGACGACCACTGTGAACCTCGACAACGACGCCGTTGCCCGCGCGGGCTTGGGCGACGCTGAGTATGATATCCAAAAGCAGGACCTCTCCAAAGGCTCTATGGACCTTCACGTTCGCAAGGCATCGTTGCAGAATCACGATGTGATGATAGACGACGAAGACTACGAGGGCAAGCCTACAGACGAAGAGATGCGGACTCTGCGCCGTGTTTCTGGAAAAATCATGTGGGCTATGTGGACCATTGCCTTTGTCGAACTCTGCGAGCGTTTCTCTTACTATGGCTCGGCTGTGTTGTACACCAACTTCGTCAACCACCCTTTGCCGCCCGGCTCCAATACCGGTGCCGAGCCTGATCCTGAAGGAAACCCTGGTGCCCTGGGCATGGGTCCAAAGGCCGCCCAAGGTATCAGCTTGTTCAATCAGTTTTTCGCCTATCTGATGCCTCTTGTTGGGTAAGGGTGACATCTCTTCTGCTGCTGCAGCCCCCGGTTAGAAATTCGTACTGACTGAAGTCCTTCATCATAGTGCCTGGATTGCTGATGCTCGCATGGGCCGCTTCTGGACTCTCCACCTGGCCATTGGTATCTCAACGATTGCCCACGCCATTCTCGTTGCTGCCTCCGCGCCGGCTGTCATTGTTCACAACAAATCATCCTTTGCTGCCTTTATCATTGGTCTTCTCTGCCTCTGCGTTGGTACTGGATTCTTCAAGGCCAATGTGTCACCTCTGCTGGCCGAGCAGAACGAAGATGTGCGACCACGCATTGAAGTGCGCAAGGGCGAGCGTGTCATTGTTGATCCTGCCGTCACCAATACCAGAATCTTCCTGTATTTCTACCTGTGCATCAACATCGGTTCTCTTACCGGCCAAATCGGCATGGTCTACGTCGAGAAGTATGTCGGCTTCTGGCTCGCTTTTCTTATCCCGACAGGCCTGTTCCTCCTCGCACCCGCTGTCCTTTGGTCGCAGAAGAAGAAGTACAAGCTCAAGCCCCCCACTGGCTCCGTCCTCTCCAAGTTCATCAGGATGGCCCTCTTCGTTCGCAAGCGCTCTGGTTTCAAGAACTTCAGCTGGGAGGTTGCCAAGCCTTCTAATGTCCCCATTGGCCAACGCCCCAAGTGGATGACTTATGATGACGCCTGGGTGGACGAGGTCCGCCGAGGTCTCATGGCTTGCAAGGTCTTCCTGTTCTTGCCCATCTTTTTCTTGTCGTACAACCAAATGACCGCCAACTTGACCACACAGGCCGGCACACTGGAGCGACACGGTGTTCCCAACGATATTCTCCAGAATCTGAACCCCATCTCGATTGTCATTATGATTCCCATCGTTGATCACGTGGTCTACCCTGGTCTGCGCAAGCTCGGCATTGCTTTCACGCCCATCAAGCGAATGACGTTTGGCTTTCTGATTGCCGCCTTGTCCATGGTGGCATCCGCCGTCATGCAATACTACATTTACCAGAAGAGCCCCTGTGGCTGGTACGCAAACAGCAAAGCGTGCGCAAAGACCCCCGCGCCCATCAACGTTTGGGCCCAGAGCTTGCCGTATATTTTCATCGGTATTGCTGAAATCTTTGCCAATGTCACCTCGTACGAATACGCTTTCTCCAAGGCCCCCGAAAACATGAAGTCTCTGGTCATGAGTGTCAACCTGGCCATGAGTGCCGTGTCATCCGCCCTCGGCCAAGCTTTCACTCCTCTGTCGGGCGACCCTCTCCTGGTCTGGAACTACACAGTTGTGGCCTGCATTGCCTTTGTTGGCGGTGTTGCATTCTGGCTCTGCTTCCGCCACCTTGACTCTGAGGAAGACAAGTGGAACATGCTTAAGAAGTCTGAGTTTATTGGCAAGCAGGAGCCTGGTGTTGGAAAGGCTCATGAAACCGGCGATGTTTGATTATGATTATGAAATTTTTTTTTATTTTTAGTAACGTGTGTCAAGAAGAAATCCATGATACCAAGTTAGTGTAGCAAAACAAAAGCGATACCAATACATTATATATTCAACCAATGCATGCTTCTCCTCAAAGGCGATGTTCTCTTTGTTAATTGCAAGCAAAGACACTCGGGTTTACTTTCACGTCCCTTTTAAAACTGGGAGGGTATAGGACTTGGTGATCCTTGGTGATCCTTGGTGATGCTAAACGAGTCTGCGAGGGAGCCACGGTGAGAAAGGTATAGCCTGCCTGCCACCGAGGAATGCACGCTTGATGCTTTGTGAACAGGCTCGATCTATTCAAATCAGCACACGCATCCAACACCAAATCAGTATGATATGTACATCCTAGGTATAGTTCTAGTAACCGCCTTGGCACAGTGGACGATCCATCTACAGTCATTGTCTCGATCATTTTCAGCGTTCACTCTCTTTGCGTAGTTTAAGGAACAGTCAAGACACGATATCCCACTATTCACCAGTACTGGATCGTCACCCGTGAGGGCAAGCGCGATATTGAACTTGAAGGGAGAGTTGAGAACATGAGAACCGAGAAAGGGCAGCGGGTCAGTATCGTCCCTCGGCCTCACTCTCAACAATACTCCCGTTCCTGTCCTCAAATTCATCGCTTCCAACCTTTGATTTCTTCCGGGGCGGAGGCGATCCTGGTTCGCTGTCAGACTTCGGCGGTGTGCTAGAGCCCTCCAGACCAACCGAGCTCCATCTTCCTACGAGCTCATCAAACGTGGCTACCTCGACGACACATTTACCGGGGATGACTCCTTAGCTACTGACGTCGTGCCCGCAAGTAGGTATGCTAATAGCGCGCGAGAGCTGCACTATGGTTCGACTGGGCTCGACCATGCGGGAGTGCAGTCCAGATAGCACCCTCATCAGAAGCTTGTGTCTATATTGGTCGACAGACACAAGAACCCACGAATAAGTCTCCTGCGATGCGTCCTCATTGAGCTGCAGCCTTGTATTCTGCTTATGCTGCTGCGGCGGGAACCGCTCGTTGAAATCGGACACGTCCTCGGTCTGCTGCGTCTCGACCACGGATATGTCGCCGGTTACGTTGTGCAAGAGAGTGCGGTTGTTCTCCATGTCGCCAGTGCAGATGGCAAGGCGCGCCCCGGGGACGATCTCAAACCGCAAGCAGTGGCGTAATTTGAGTGGCTGAGAAATATCTAACCACGGCGCCGCGACGGATAAGGCCCCGTATTGTATCGCTACCACAGTAGGTTTGACACGAGAGGCAAAGCTAGTGTGCACCTCAGCGCCTCCCTCGTCACGACAGGCGTCTGTCATGTTTTCCAGAGCAGGACATCCCAGAAACACACGAGCAGCCGTGCTGAGGAGTGAGTGCCACGTTAATGTGCCCTCGAGCAGGGAGCTGTCAAAGAGATTCCAACGAATGGCTTGCTTGAGAATGTCGAGGGCCCCGAGGTCGGAGATTGCTGCTTTTTCGCTGCTCCCAGATGCATCCGGAGCCCCAAAGGCATCGGCGATGCCATGAGAGAAGTAGAACATCACCTCCATAAACGCCTTGAAGGCAAGACAGTTCTCGTCCTTGGGGAGTCCCAAATTTACACGACCTCCACTACAGGGGAAGCATTGGCACGTGTTTTGAATGTCTTTCACCAGATCCTGCAGGATGGGGAAATAGTCCAGGAGCTCGTTGGCAGTACTTTGCAACCCATCTTCCCCGTCGTGTCCAGAATCCGCGTCATTGTCGGCCTTGTAGTTTCCGTCATCAACAATCTGGGCCGTCATATCTTTGACTAAATCCTGATTATGGCATCCCGAAAAGACAATGTACGTTCTGCCGAGGTCTCCACATGCCATAGTGAGTAGCCGAGGAGTCCGTCCGAGTAGATCTCCGACTTAGAAGCTTATCGTCTACTCAGGTATCCTCTTTAGACAGACAGCTATACTAATATGAAAGTCATTGGTGCTTTCTAGCTCTTAATTAAACTCCTAAAATATCTACACCCGCGTTAAAGCCTTACTAATTTTCCTTAACTTTACTAAGCGCCTCCTTGTCTATAATGTGTTTTCTTGGCTCCTGGGTTATAGTGGCATTAGGCCATCGTACCAGGAAAGCGTGTTGCCTCCACCAAGCAAGCAGGCAATCTATCCAGTAAATATCAGGACAAACACTTAGGGGGTTCGGAGTATAGAAAAGCTTCGCTCAATCAACTCAAATATCCATTACCTGCACAAGATCTGGGCAACTTCCAAAGACTCTCTTGTTCTTTTTTCTTCGGTCCTCAAACATTGGGGTTTGCACGATCACTTATCTGTCTTGCTTGAGGCGCGAATATAGCTAAAAACACTTCCGATGCACAATAGACGGCCCAGACTCATCGTACTCCTGCATCGAGATCCACATTTGTTGAAATGTAGACAGAGAGGCAAGAATCGATCCCCCAATCCAAGCCGAGTACTTCCTTTCGGGCGGCGCAATGACCTTGACCCTCATGGTAGAAGGTGCCAATGCCACAAGCTCCTTTTGCATCCTGTCCGCTATACCAGGATACATCGAACTTCCACCAGCCTTGTCACCCCGGTCTCTCGTGTTAGCTTTTAATATACGTTACGCCTGGCTAAGTAGCCGTTACACGCCTTTGACGGTAAGTAACGTCCGCAGGAGCCTTTCTAGGGCCTTTGCTCGCAATATTCATATTCCTAGAGGGTTACGTATTCATGTAGCTTAAGAGCAGACAGAATACCCTTTTCCCCCCTCATTTCTAACCCCTGAAGGCAATCATTTATGCAGGGCTCCCAATAGTCCAGAGTGTTTGGACTAATAATTCCAAAGTCTATTTGAAAACCCTTTTTTCTTTATCCTGAAACTGACGAAGGTAAGTATCAACCACTCATTTGCTGTTGTTTGTTGCTTTAAATAAATTCATCAGTGTTGTCCAGGGCAACGATGCAAAACGTGGACTGTTAGTCCAAACAGTCTGGACTATTGGGAGCCCTGCATTTATGAAGTCTCTTACAAGAATTTTGCCCTGCTGAAACGAGTCTTCTGCGGACACTACCTGCCGTTGAATAGCGCGTGTAGAAAATAGATTGAAACTCCCTGAAAACAGATAACACAAACTCACCAGAAGAACATTCCCATAGAGATCCGGCCGTAGGTCCAAGTCACACTTCATAATTGAGTTGAATGCCGTCACGTGCAAGCCGCCGCTCTCCAACCCTACGACTGACGGCTGAAATAGTGCCTCGGGTCCTCTGAACCTCTCGTTTCCGATAGTGACGACCTGGCCATCTGGTAGTTCGTACGACTTCTCGAGCGCTCCTGCCGGTCTGTCAACCGGTTCCTCGAAGACAATGACGGGTTGTGCTAGATTGATCATGAGTCTGTTAATATCAAGTCTGGTTCCAAGGGATTCGCAATGGGCTAACGTACGCTCAGTGTACAAGTCATTGAAGGACGCCTGTATTGACACCTCTGTCCTCTGAGTGCTCTCTGTCAAGACCGACGCGGTTCGTACTTGTATGGGACCGCCTCGACGACGAATGAGCTTACTCACCGCGGCCCTCACATACTGAAAGGTGAGTCTTTTCCTTCCCATGTCTACAACGGGCACCTGGGGCGAAGCCACCGGGAGGTCAATCGTGGCCATCACACTGGGGGACCGTAGACGAGGAACAAGGGGACGCTGGACAGCATCTCGTGGCTCAAGCCCTCCTTGAGCCGCTGTCACGATCTCTTGCTCAAAATCCAGAGCAACATAGCACAACTTCTCCTTGAGATCGCGGACAATCTCTCGTTCGGCTGTTGTCGTGAAGGTATATCCTCGCTCGGTAAGGATTTTCATCATATAATCCGTTAGGTCGCGCCCCGCGAGATCGACTCTGGCGATTGCGTGAGGGAGAGCAAACCCCTCATATGCGGGAACAACATGCGTCACCCCATCCCCTGAGTCGACGATCAGCCCCGTCGTCCTGCCACTTGCGTACATTGCCAATATTGCGTCTATTGAGACATAAAACGCTGGTGAGTTGAAGGTTTCAAACATAATCTGGGTCATTTTCTCCCTTTGTAGCCATTCATGAGGTTATTTAACTGGTTTTGCCAAGAATCAAGTACAGTCGTGGGTAATTACCTGTTGGATTTAGGGTTCATGGGGGCCTCCGACATGATAACTGGGTGCTCTTCTGGAGCAACCCGAAGCTCATTATAGAAGGTATGATGCCAAATCTTCTCCATGTCGTCCCAGTTAGTGACGACACCATGCTCGACGGGGTATCTCAAGGTTAAAATGCCTCGCTTTGATTGGGCTTCGTCCCCAACGTAACTATCTTTTTGGCCCATCCCAATCATAATGCTTAAATATCTGGTTAGGGTTTTGTTTGAGATGGACTTGTATGATAGCAAGGAGGTGTACCAACCCTTGATGCCTTGGACGCCCAACGACAGAGGCTGCCAGAGTTAGATATCTAGGCTGGATAGCGGATCCACGTGATTCAACAGAGAGAGAGAGACTTACGGAAAACCGCGCGCGGTGCATCGTCGCCAGCGAATCCTGTCTTCATCATTCCGGAGCTGTTTGCAATAGCGAACTCACCGTTGTTAGTGATTGACTTCAGAATACTAGTATTTCTCTGTGAGACTTGCCCATTATTGACGACGAGAGCAGCTACTTCTTCCTCCATGCTGTTGTTGTCGTCGTCGTCGTCGTCGTCTTCCCCAATAGATTTAATTAATGTTCAACGCCTGTACTGAAAGTTACACTCCACTGCAAGTGGTTTGGCTGATAACAAAGTAAGGTTTGACCCTTGGCAGAGGGACGCGCAGTTCTCTTGTGCTCAAAATGCACTTCAGCCGCAGAGGGGTTCTAGACCAGGTCTATCATGCAAGATGTCTTCCGGCCATTGTATTGGGCGTCCCGATGCGTCCAATGTTACACTACGGAGTACGGAGTATTGGTATGACGATCCCGGTTTTGGACTGCTTTTTTCAGTTTCTGGACCGAGTGAGCCTAGTATAAAGTCAGCCACACGACTCGGATTGACAAATGCTCGTTCGCCAGCGCATCATAGCCACCCAGCAGCAATTACGCCGTCACAATGTCGCTGAACTGGTTTGAAAAGCTACGACACGCATTCTTCCAATCCGTCTCGACTTGTCCCTATGAGCTATTAGAGGAGGGCCATATTCGAGTCCTGCGGCTTATCCCTCTGCTTTGTGCGGACAACACGACCGACACAAAAATAGAGGGCGAGTTAATACACGTACCTTTAAACGAACCTATCCATTATGAAGCCTTATCCTACGTCTGGGGCCTCCCCTTGCAGACACATACTATCAGGATAAAATCCTTACGTCACGAACATCCCGGGGAAGACGAGAAAGCCCTCCCGATCACTGAAAGCCTGTGGGTTGCTCTCAGACATCTCCGGTACAGAGACGAGCCTAGATACCTTTGGGTCGATCAGATCTGCGTCAACCAGAAGGACACAGCGGAGAAGAACATCCAAGTCAGATGCATGGGGGAGATCTACAGTAAGGCTGTTTGCTCGGTGATATGGCTAGGGCCCAAGGGACCTGACGCAGAGCTAATGCAAGACATGTACACCAAACTATCCAAATCACTGCCAAGCAACAAAGGTCCAGGTGGTGTCCAGATGCTCGACCAACAAATCCTGGCAGCCATGCTTGGAACCTCGACTTGGGAAGAAAATAACAAGGAGATGGTTCGCAAGCGACGACAAATCTTGCAGCAGTTTCTCGACCTCCCCTGGTTCACCCGAGCATGGGTCTACCAAGAAGCCGTGACCCCCCCCAAAGTAGACGTGTTCTGGGGCACGATCGTGCTTCCTTTTGACTTTGTCACCGGACTCATCGTCTCAGCCTACAGCATCGCTAAGGGTAGTGATGACCGTCGCTGGCACAAACGGATCAAATCGACGACGGGGTTTGCGCCGCTGCGAGCCATCTTCCACGATCGGACTGCTCACAGAAACGGAGAGCTGAACTTCCTCAACGTCCTCTGGCACGCCCGTAAGCACCTCAGCGCTGGGAATCACCGTGATTACGTCTACGCCTTCCTAGCCGTCAACAAGTACACCGTCAAAGACCGCACACACCCGTCCAATGCAAGATTGAACAAGAGCCTCTTTCTCCAAGATCACATAATCCCCGACTACGACGCCACGGTCGAGCACGTCTACACCAACCTAGCCCTGGCAGCCATCCAGATAACCCGCAACCTCGACATTTTCCAGTACATCGTCCCAACAAAACAAATCGTAGGGGGCCACTTTCTCCCAAGCTGGGTCCCCAACTGGGCCGATAAGAACTTTATCTGTGGTAGTCCCATCTTCGTCCCCGGAGTACCCTGGGAAACGAACGCATCCCAAATTCTAGGGTCAGAGGCCAGATGGATACCTGAGCGTATCGCCAATCCCCTAGAGCTTCCCACCTCAGGCTTCACTCTGGGCCGAATCGAGATCGTGCTAAGGCATAGCTTCAAACACACATACTTCTCCTCGACACTCAAAAACGCGCTCCGATTAGACGATCTAGCCGCCCTGATCGAGACGGAGCGTAACCGCCTCTCCCAGCCACACTTCCTGGCAGGATCACCATTGATCCAGCGCCGTCCGCCCACCCCTCTCCCTCGAACCACCATCCTCGAGACAATCCTAGCCAACGGCTCCTTTACGCCTAGCCAATCCGTAGCCCCATACACAACTACCCAGTTACTATCCGCCTACGATGACGAGAAGGAAACAATCCCGCCAGCAGGGGAAGACAGCGAGGGAGAAAAGATGAGGAATTGGCTAAGGCAAACAGCCGAGATGGCTGCGGGAAAGAGGGTTTTTCTAATGGCGAAGGATATGGAGCATATTGGATTAGGGTTCTCGACTGTCAAGGCTGGGGACATCGTTGTTGTCTTGTTTGGGTGTAGGGCGCCTGTTGTTTTGAGGAGGCAGAGGAAGAACAAGGAAGGTGGGGATGAAGTTGGAGATGGAGACGATGCAAGGGGGGAGCGGGAGAGGAGGTACAAGGTTGTTGGGCTGTGTTTCGTGCATGGGTGCATGGATGGTTCGGCCATGACATCGCGGTGGAGGGGAAGGGTGCCGGAGAGGTTTGTTTTGGTTTGAAGAGTATAGAAGATAAGAGTACTCCGTAGCGGCAGGTGGGAAGGGCTTCCTTCCCGTTGAGGTCCGTTTTAAAACAGAACGCGCTGCCGCCTCCGGAATGGGGGCATGCCCAAACGGGCATGGTGCGCTCGCCGCCATTGGCGCGCGCCAGACCATGCGACCGCGGGCTAAATCATATCAAGGGGGGTAAAGTCCATTGACGCGCCTGGCAAAATAATGGATAACTTGATTGAGTGTACAGCTATTACCTACACAAGGTATTGATGCTGCACGACCGGGGGGTTTGTTTAGGCTTCTTGTTAGTTATAGGTGGCCCCAGAAACGGCTCTTCATGGCTTAGTTGAATCTATGGAGTAATCGCCGCGGGAACCGAAGAGATGGTATGATTGCGGAATACGCGGGGTCCGTGGATCCCTTATGCTTTATTGGTAACCAGACAAGACGAAAGCAATAAAAGAGCAAGCCTGAAGGGACGAACGGAACTAATATTAAATTTGAGCCGTTCAAAACCCATTTCAAAACAGTACCGTCAGCATCATCGATTTGCAACTCACTGCTGCATGCTCGCCCAACCACCCAATCGCATAACACGCTTCTCATCCAGCACTACTTCTCAGCCATGACCAAAGTTCTGAGCAACGGTCGATTTCTCCGTCCGTCTCCACCAAATCCCCAGCAAGCTGAATTCTCAGAATGCCTAGTCATCGACGATGACTCTGGAAATATTGTTCATGTTGGGTCTTGCGAGGATACTGCGGTAAGGGATGCAGTTGCTGCTGGGGCAGAAATGCTGGACATGCAGGGCAGACTTATTGTCCCCGGCCTCATCGACAGCCACATGCACCTCCTTATGACCGGAGAAACCCTGAATAAGCTAGACGTAAGTGGATGCGAGAGTCTAGAGGAAATCCGCTCAGCTATTCGGGAATATGCAAAAGCCAACGCACACTTGGACCGGATCCTATGCTGCAGCTGGCTCCAGACGTCGACCAATAACGAAGCCTTTGCCAGTCAAATTGACGACCTGGATCCTCGCCCAATATACATCAGCCCATACGATGTGCACTCAATGTGGTGCAATACAGCGGCGCTGAATGAGCTGCAGGTAGCAGACATGGAGGATCCTCCTGGAGGAACCATTCACAGAGATGAGAATGGCAGACCAAGCGGGCTTTTGTCGGAAAGCGCCGCATTGTCTATCGCCGTGCCGTTCTTGAGCAATCAGCTTTCCGAAGAGCAAAAGCTCAAGTTTATCCATGATGCAATGCACTCGTATATTACCTGCGGGTATACTGGCCTTGTGGACATGGCCATGGACGACACAACCTGGGATCTCATATTGAAATATCGCACGAAATGTGGAGGTTGCTTGCCCATCTGGATGGCCATGCACTGGTTTGTGCTTCCTCAGAAAACAGCAGAGGGATCTATAAAGCAAGTCGAACGAGCGATCCAGCTGAACAAAGAGTACAATGCGACCGCAACGCCGGACTGTCGCATTGCCGGCATCAAGATTATGACTGATGGAGTAGTGGACGCTTGCACAGCAAGTCTGATGGAGCCCTATTCGCACAACGGGGAGAATATCGCGCCAGTATGGACAGTTGAGGAGCTTGTGCCGATTTTAAAGATGGCGGATGATGCTGGATTGCAGATTGCGATCCACGCCATTGGTGACTGTGCCATTAGAGTTGCTATTGACTCCTTGGAACAGGTGGGAAACCCCCTGGGAAGACATCGTATCGAGCACCTGGAGACATGCTCTCCAGAAGACGTCGAGCGCCTTGGACAGCTAGGCATCACTGCGTCAGTCCAGCCGGTTCACAGCGATCCGTCCATATTGGAGGCGTGGCCAAAGCTGCTTGGACCCAAGAGATGCGAGCACATATTCCCGTATAATGGCTTTGCCGAGGGCGGCGCCACCGTCGCTATTGGAACCGATGCGCCGACAGCATCGCATTCTCCTCTGCCTAACCTATACACGGCAACGAGTCGTCGGTCTGCCAGAAAGTCGGAGATGACGCAGCGGACTGCTCCAAAGTTTGCACTCAGCCTGGCTGCTGCTGTGGCAGCGGCAACACAGGGTGCCGCTTATAGCTGTTTTGCCGACAGCCACGTTGGACGCTTAGAGCCTGGCAAGACTGCAAATCTTACTGTCATAGATATGATGTGGGATGCTACGAGGCTCCTAGAAGGCAAGGTGGTGGAAACATGGTATCAAGGACGCAAGATAAGTGGATAGTGTTGGATAGCATTGCACATATTAACCATCAGAAAGTACATTTAGATACGCATACTAGATACTAGATGTGAATACAAGCAGCAGCTATTAGTGCAACGCCAACTGCCCAGACATATCGAGGTGCGTTTATGTTGGCATCGCTGCCTCCATCTCTGCTAGTAGGAATGCTAGTAGGCTGGATTGTCGGGTTCGGCTCCTGACTGGAGTCTCCGTCTGCCACCCCGGATAGATCTGGAAACTCCTTTCCAGCATTTAAATCCACAACGTTAGACTTGTCGGAACCGACATGAGCTTGCGCAATGCCGACTTGCTTGTTCGTGGCATCGTATACCACGTACGCGCTGCGGAGGACATTACTTCCCACAATTCCAAAGTTGTTGTTTGTAATGTTGCTGGCGGAGGTGCCCTGGAGTCCAAAAATGCAAGGAGTCTCCATTTTCAGACCCAGAAGCTTGAGGAGTTCGGCTTGGCCTGTATGAACAACCAACTCCCTAAGCGGGATGTTGATGGTTTTGTTGGGGAAGGACACGCCAATAGTGACATTGTCTTCGGAGTGTTTGCAGTCTATGAAAGCCCGCTTCTGGGCAAATTCGACGTCAAGATTTTGCCAAATGGGCTTGATGTACTCGTCTGGCAGGAAAGTCAGGTCGGTGCCGGAGTCGAGAACAGTGGTGACGTTGATATCGGCTCCGTCTTTGACCTTTATTGTATCACTGCTGGATTTTCGCAAAGCGAGGCCGGACATGTGCACCGCATACGCTACAATGCCGGAGCCGGGTGTGAAACCGGGGACGAGAGGCAGAGTGGCAAGCTTCCCTATGTACTTTTCCGAGTCGATGCCACCGAAGAGAATTGTGCCCGTAACGTTGGGGTTACTTCTACTGGTGTTCTTGGAGCAAGAGAAGACGTTAGCTACAGTGCAGCGAGCATGATGTAGGGGCTTCGACTCACCAAGTATAAGCTGAAGGCTGCTCGTTTGATATGTCCCGATGAAACGAGGTTATCCACTACGGTGGGATACTGCTGAGCAGCTGCTACGCCGGCACTTAGACCCAAACCGAGCAGACCGGAACCCGGTGTGGGCTCTCTTGCCAAGCCCATCTTCTGGTTCTGGATTGACTTTCCGTTGATGGTTATTGTCTCGTTGACAAAGTCACCCCGCACAGTTCGTTGATCGAGATACGAAGCGTTAAAGCTTCCCTGGTAAACGATCTTCAGAGACGTGCTTCTGTTGGGATGAACTAAAGACGTACTGTTAGCGAACTTGATGCCGAGAGCCTGTCTCCCAAGCGAAGCTATACTGACAGAATTCGTCACAGCCTACGAACACTCCATTGTCGCAGAGGCCAGTACCGACCGTATTGACCCATGTGTCGCTGCTTCCCGTGTCAAGATACACTTTGACTTTTTGCCCCGGAGTCCCAACTTGAATTTCTGAAAAGTACTGTCCTCCAGGACCGCCTGGGGCAGTTCGCAGGTCGACTGTATCTCGCCTCGCTAGTGAAGTAATAGCTGGGCTCTGCTCGCTTCGGAGGTCGATGCTAATACTAGCTGAGGCGGCATGAGCAAGACACAATGCCGTCGTTAGCTTCATTTTGGCGTACTTTTCAGAAATTAATGGCAATAAAGTTATAAAGATGTGATGTGATATGATGTGATGTGTGAGAGACGAGATCTATTCAGCTGGTTCAAGGAGCGAGAAGGCGGTTGGCCCATACAACGTTTGATTCAACTTCGATTATGCGTGTGACATTGCTTTGGGTTGACTCAGCATCTCTGTGCGTTAGAATTGGCATGAGTACAGGAAACGTTCTACTACGTATGCCGAGATTCCAAGAACGCAACTACTGAACAAATCGCCTTTCAGAATGACAACTCCAAGTGGGACTCTATTTGCTGAGGACTAGCCAAGCAGGCGGGCGCGGAACCAGGTTTTAATTCCATCGTGTATTTTTGTCTGACTTTCCACGACCCGTTCAATCACCGATTCCCCGGAGCCGGCATCAGAGTGTGATGCTGGGGCGGCTGGTGGCTATTGTTTGGGCAATCCGTGGCTCGGCACTCTCGGTAATAAGGGGCGGTGCTTCCGGTGCCGTGACTGAAGTCAGTACTGCTTATTCCGGATTCTCTTGGCATGTACCTTGTTGTCGTGACTCTTGGCGGCGCAGCGCTGCGTTGTGTTGATGGTGTGCAGCAACGCATGTCAGGATTCTTGATGATCCGGTCTGGCAGCCGGCACGTCGCTGTACACAATACTAGTCATCCTTCTGCCGCTATTCGCTACATCCATCAGTAGTTCGTAGCCGTGCCAGATTGGGTCTTGTGCCGTTTTGTTTTCGGCTACTTCTTCGCGCCAAGACCCCAGCGCAGGTGGAAGGATTGAGTGGCCCACCGCGCTGTGTAAGAGCGCTCTTGGCAATAAATACTTCATTATGATATTTGACGTCATGCATTCTAAAATAGTTGAAGGTATTGAGTGGGTTTTTGATAGTATTTTCATCTGTAGTATTGCAAATCGTAACCCGTTCGAGATATTGGGTGCCTGGTTAGTCAGTGTACTAACAGATCTGATGGCGGACAGCTATATTAAATGTTTCCTCCTAAAAATAATAATAATAATAATAATAAATCGTTAACGCAACAAAAGTTTTATTCACAGTAGATAGGTCGGCAGTGATGTGAAGATTTTGCACCTTCCTGCCTGGGCGATGATCACGATCGCAAATGATGGACGCCAAGCTAAAATTGATGGTTTGTGTGCAATCCACGTCGCGACTGAGGCGAAACTAGACAAGCCACGTTAAGCCAGAGCGGTACAAACTACGAAGCGAGGGTTTCCCCGAGATCCAGATCAGAGGTATCTCCCTCCGATTTGCAGGCCACGGCGCGCCCTGGAGCGGGCGCCATTGCCGCCTCCTGTCGATCCGGCGAAAGGTTGTCCTCCCGAGTGGCGTGCGGCCAGGAGAGCCATGGAAGCTCGGCGCTTACGGGGTGTGAACGAGTGAATGGAGCGAAGGAAGGTGTTGCAAAAAATACAGTAGCATATTCCCGTATAACGCCAAGCAGCGTGCTTGGCGCGTAGTCGGCTGGCTCTGGTGTGCTCAGTTGGAGGAGAGAGACCGGTGCTCTCAACTGTCAGGATCTCAGGATTTATGGTGATTGACGAGAAATATACCGGTATGATGGGTGCAGAATGAAATAAAATAACTCTAAACAGACTTTTCGGTAATTAGATTGAAGCAACAACTTGGGAGAATTAGAATGAGTTCGATTGTGCTTTCGGTCGGTCGGCTTTCAGGCGATGTGGAAACATCGCGAGACGACTTAGAAACGGGGAGGCGTCTTGGAAATGTACTAATTTCTGACTATTTGCTGCAGTATGCTTACAAAGTTCTCCACCTGTTAATTCCTGTATAGTAATTCAACCGGGAGAGGTGGTGAGCTCTGTGCCGGATCTGGGACGGCTGCACCAAGATCGTGATATCATATCACTGTACAGCTGAGTAACAGGCTGCAGTATCTCAAGTACGGAATGAAAACTGCGAAGAACAGGATGAGAAGATGTGAGATGAACTAGTACAGCCGTAGGCCGAAATAAACTATTTAATGAGACGAATTTCCAGCTCTTGTTTTGCATTTCACCACCAAGCACATCCCCATAAACATAAGCACCTCTCTCAAGTCTCAAATCCCACTTCACAACTCCCAAGTCTACACTTCAACTCGCCAAAATGCAAATCAAGAACTTTGGTCTCGCTCTCGGCCTCGCTGCCACCATGGTCCAGCCCGGACATGCCAACATCGGCAAGGCCGCCGACCTTCTCTGCCAGTTCTTCTGCCAGGGCATTGCTGATCTCTTTGTCAACATTTTCAGCAAGAGAGACATTGATCCCTCTTTCCTCGAGACTCGCTCCATTCTTGGACGAGCCCCTCCCGGCGTCCCTCAGTTTGAATTCGACCGATGCTACGAGCAGATGAACGGCGTTTCTGTCAATGCTGACAGCCCCGCCGCTGGCGGTATGTACTCTGACAAATGAACAATAAGAATACAAGGCAGATACTGACGATTTCGGCAGAGATCCGCTTCTCGGGCGTTCCTGCTGCTTGCATGAACTTGGCCAACGTGCTCGTGGGTGACCCAGTGAACGGCCCCTATGCTCTTCCCTGTGGCTCAGACTGCCTGCATTACACGGGTCTCAACGAGCAGCAGTTCAATGAGCTCTTGGACAAGCTCCACGCTGCTGCGAACTAATCGTGTGACATTGGTACATCTTGTGTTGAACAGGTCGATTGGACAATCTTGATGAACTACAATTGGATGGGATGACTTGTAAGGCCATGCGAAGGATGTGAACGCACCGGACCAGGCAGGGGGTGTGTGGTGTATGTGGACTGTGGACTGTGGAGTGGCGTGAGTTTAGCTTATGTAGTGCCTCTTGGCCCCAGCAGTCTATAACATATTTCCATGATGCCGTACGGAGTAATCAATAAGTGCTTACTGATTCCAGTTACTCAAATCAGTCAATTGTCAAATGTATAAGAATCGTCCGTCACTCAAGTCCGTCACGATCCAAGTGTCTCGTCCATTCATTGCCAGCCAGTCCAGAAGACATTCCTGATAATGCTAACGCTGTCGTTCTCCGAGGCTCTCTCTACATTCGAGCCCATAGCATGGTTCCTGTCATCTGCCCCCATCTTCATATACACAATTCGACAAAACCCAAAGTCAAGATGGTGGCTTCTCCCGCTGAACGTGTTGTCTTCCATCCAAAGCTACCGCACTGTCAACCAGCTGTCCACTCATCTGCCAGGTCTTGACTGGCTGCTAGCATTCACCAGCTTGATCAATGTCATCCATGCAACCTCGGCACTCTATCTCGAAGCCTGGACGATACCTGCCCGGCCTCTTGGGGCGCACCCACGATGGGATACCATCATGGCGTTCAAAGCCTGGATGAATCCACGCAGACTGCACCTCCGCTGTAATTGTGAACCGGGCTCAAGCCCAGCAACAGCACTACAGAGGCTCTTCTTTGTGGCCAAGCGATTAGCTCTACTCGCCGTCCTTGCAGCTCTGTATCTGGGGATCGAGCTCGGCATTCTGTTTTGGCTGAAGCCCGGGCCTCGCGATTTTGCGGAGCCTCACCAGAAATACTTTCACTGGAGGGCAGACCGAGAGGCCGCGTTTCGAGCGGTCTTTGCATTTCACTGGGCCTGGTTGACATATTTGATACTGACAGTTGCGCACGCAGCACTGGCCGTGTTTTTCGTCGGTATTCTTCAAATCGACGAGCCGGACGAGTGGCCGCTCCTGTACGGCAACCCGCTCGCGGCATACACAGTTCAGCGTTTCTGGGGCACCTTCTGGCACAGTCTGGGAACGCGGCCGCAAATTTGCCATGGCCGCGTGATTACACGCAAGCTTCTGGGCTTAGAAGCAGGGAGCACCGCCGAGAAGATTCTCCTGGCGTGCTGGGTGTTTGCCGTTTCGGGCTGCATTCACGCGCTGGTCACCTGGAAGACTGAGGCTGAGGGAGATCCGCTCAGCGACGTATGGTTTTTGATGCTGAACTTCCTGGCAGGGTTGGTCGAGCTGCTTATTCGTCGGCAGGGGCTATTAAGCGGCCTGGGGAGAAGGAAAACGGTATTGCGTCGGATGGCTGGATACTTGTGTATCGTGCTCCTGTTTTATTGTATCGTGCCTCCCTACCAGTTCCCAGTATTGCACAAAGCTGCCCTCAGAAGGCTGCCCTTCAAGGTCAACATGAACATAAACAGGAGAGCTTAGCAGTGCGCTGTAAAAGCCGACCGACATTAGTTTATATAGGGGTTTTTTTGTCCCTCATGGACGCATCTGATGATGTAAAAACACATTAAATGCCGGCTGTACGAACAGTGCGGCTGCACAATGATCAACAACAATTGAACAGCAACAATGAACAATAAAGTTCGTGCTTGCGCTCGTGACTGTGTTCGCCCCAGCTTGCAAATCATGAATTATATATAGACTTAAATCTGTGTTGTTGAAAAAGCAGAGAGGGGAATCGCCTTTGCGATGCACAACCCTGCCGAATCCAAGGATCAGTGGCACAATATCACACAATCTTAAACTCCATCTGGTACTGCGTGAGGCTCATCTCAACAAACCCGAACCGCCCCGCGAACGACTCGCCGTATTCCTTGGGGAAAATTGGCCGCACCAACCACTTCTTGGCGGGAAACTCGCCCAGCATCGCCGTGATCAGCCTGTCAGCCTCGCCTTTCTTCCGTGACTGGGGATCAACAATAAAAGAGACTAGCTTTATCATATCACTTTCTTTGTCGTCAGGATCGGAGACCACGCAGTACGCATCTCCAAGCCTAAACGCCCTGTTCTTGACGGTGGACGTGTCGAACGCCCACGCCTGCCAGGGCAAATCTGCCGCGCCGTGCGTCTTGACCAACACGTCAACCTCCCCGATCGAGCACGGCCTCAAGCCCGGATTAGCTGCGAATTCACCCTCGCGCGGCGCATCTCGTTCCCACCCCAGAAGCTCTCTGACGATCGAGAACCCCGCGGCCGTGTACATCCTCACCCCCGCCGCGTTTTGCTGTATGCACTCCAGCCCTACAGTCTGGGTGCCACGAGCCCTCTCCGCCTCCAGGATCAATTGCAGCACTTTGGATCCAGCGCCCTTGCCTCTAGACGCCTTGAAGATGCCCATGCTGACGAGGCGTACCTCGGTAGGCTTGTCTGGCCGGATTCCGATGAAGGCGGAGCCGATGGGCTCGCTTGGGCGCTCTGACATGTAGAAGACATGGCTGTGGGGAATGGATATGTAGCTGAGCGATATGAAGTCTGAAAGTGACTCTGCGGTGAAGTTGATGCCAGCAGGGGCGCCCATGTAGTCCTCGAAGGACTTGTTGAAGAGGTCGGCCAGCTCCGCGACGGACAGGTCTGACGCCGGTCTCGACTCCATGTCGTGAGCTTAACAGGGGCTCCGAGTATGCGTTTGTGTGTGTGTGTGCGTATGCGTAGCGTCCTTGTTCTGCTTGCTGGTTCCGTGCGAATGAACCGCTGACAGCTGGCATCAAGAACGAAACCCCAATGGATTGGGGATCCAGGTTGTCTTGTATTGCGGGATGGCAACCCCGGCGCGCCGCGACAGTCCGGGTACCGGGACCGGGACCAGGACCCGACCGGCACTCTCTATTTTAGGAAAGCGACTTGAACGTTTTCTCAGTAGCAAGATTTGGGACAGAGCCCCCGGAAACTGCTAAACCCCACCATGAAATACACTAGTTCAATCCGGCCTCTGAAACATCAACATTTGAAAGGTTCGAGAGAGCGCGACCAACCACTACTGTAGGATGAATACCTGAACGTGCAAAGGCCTTGAGAGATATGAGTCAGGCTCTACAGATAAGTATTAAACGACTATAGTTACCATACTAATATAGTAGGCTGACGTGTCTTCGTTTGGAACCGCCCACGGGGTCAACCTAAAGTAGAAACGGGCGAGGTCTATCACCGATCGCGAGGCTGAGCAGCGTAACTGCGCAATTGCAGCGAAGTGGCGGCAGTGGCGGCGCTAGAAACCGGTGGTAGCGGGAGAGCGTGGAACGTAGTACTAGTAATTGCCTGAATACTCTAGTCTGGGACTTGGCATACTATGATTTACGTCAAAGGCTGATAAAGTAGATTTCCGCCATGCGGCTGCCATCGTGGTTTTCAGTGTCAGCGTGAGCTTCCTAGGCGACAAACGCAATCTCTTGCATTTTTATGCGCGGTGGCCGTCCACTAATAAAAGCGAGATATCCATCCGTTGAGTCTAGTTGGGGGATCAAGAAGAGGTTAGGCGAAGAGCCGCGCCGCGCCTCTTGCCGCTGGAAGCCATCGTGAAAATGGGATTCGGTGCGCAAAGAAGGCGAGAAGCGAGTGGTTTACAATACAATGAATACGGTGGCTGGCTGGCTTCTCTTGAGTTCCGGACCTTTGACGCTGCTTATTCTCAGGGCAAAGAATCAGCTGTGCCAATTTTTGGCGGTATCTCAGTGAATGGCGCCAGTGACGCAAGCCGACTCTGTATCATGAGAACGTGCTCCAAAAGAACGGCGCAAGGTTGCTGAAGTCATTCGGCGGCTGCCGGGCCAAGAGAAGACGATGACTTACCTGTGTTACTCATCGGCTTGCACGAACGCCTCAGTAATCTTCGTTTTCACAGATGCGAATGACTTCGTTAGCGTTTTCACACAGAAGCAGGGGCCGGCTATCATGCAGACGGTTCAGCTGACTGACTCGATCCGAGACCAGGAAGGGCAAAAGTGTAGTTTCTTGCTCCAGATGATGAATCTCTTCTATAATACTATCAACATTTCTGTCGCCCTGGACCATGAACTATCACCGCCGTCCATTTACAACTTCAACTTTCAACAGGAACCCACTTTGCCCTGGCCTTCACAGCTCGCCCGCCTCGGAAGGTTTCCGCGCCTCCGGGCTCCAATAATCCCAGCTGTGGTGATTGGCTGGCCACCCCAGGTTAAGGCTAGAAACGGAACTTTGGTGAACAACGATGCAGCTGCGCGGGGCTCCTGCAGAGAACGGTTCATGACATGGGCAGGGCGTGATGAGACGGTCAGTTGAAAAGAGCCTGGCACAAGATCCAAACGCCCGAATGGATTCACTCCCCGCATCTATTTGCGTTTCGAGGTATGAACAGCATTCAAACACCATACTTTTAATCCACAGTCCAACAATAAAATTAAACCCAAAATAAAACAAAAATGCCCGACTACACTCTCTACGCTTACTTCCGCTCCTCCTGCTCCGCTCGCCTGCGCATCATCCTGAACCTCAAAAACATCCAGTACGAGCACATCCCCATCAACCTCCTCAAAGACGAGCAGCTCTCCGCCGAGCACAAGGCCCTCAATCCATCCGCATCTGTGCCCCTCCTCGTATCGCACACCTCCGCGGGCGCGGGCTTCAAGATCGGCCAGTCCGTAGCCGCACTGGAGTACCTGGAAGAGGTTCATCCCGAGGTCCCTGCTCTGCCGCCTGCCAGTGATCCCAAAGGGCGGGCCACGGTCCGGGTGCTCTGTGAGATTATCGCGGCGGACACACAGCCTGTCACCAACCTGAGAATCATGAGACGGGTCAGAGCACTAGGTGGAAATGCGGAGGAGTGGAACAAGGAGCTGATGGCCGATGGATTGAGGGCATATGAGGCGGTTGTGAAGGATTCTGCGGGCCGGTACTCGGTGGGGGATAATGTCACGATGGCCGATGCCTGTTTGATGCCCGCTGTTTGGAATGCGCAGCGGTTCGGGGTGAATGTTTCGCAGTTTTCGGTCCTTGCCAAAGTTGTGCAGAACTTGAGTGAGCATCCTGCTGTACAGAAAGCCGAATATTTTAGGCAGCCTGACTGTCCCGAGGATCTACGTAAAAGCTAGGTAGGTTACTTCAAATCTACAAATCGTAGGATGCAACTGTAACATTGGACAAACCCAAAAAAAAATATGCATCAATTCGCTCTTTTTACTACTTTTTTGTCTATTTACCTTGCTTGCTCCTGCATCGTCCGTTTTCCATGGCTATGCAGAAATATCAACCTAGAATAAAGGCAAAGCGGGCTGGATGGTACCAGACACCTCACCGAATCCAACCAGAGCACCTTGCTGGCCAGCCCAGCCGCGAATGGTCAGAGTGTCTCCGTCTTGCAGGAACTTGCGTTCCTCGCCACCTTGCAACTGAATGGCAGTCTTGCCGCCCTGGGTCTGCTCCAAAATACTGCCTTCAGAGCCGGGGGTGTCGCCAGTGATTGTGCCCGAGCCCAAAAGGTCGCCGGGGCGGAGATTGCAACCAGTAATGGTGTGGTGGGAAATCATTTGGGGCCAAGACCAGAGAAGGTTTTTGGCATTGGACTTCGAGATGGTCGTCTTGTTACCATTGGCAGCTGTGATGTGTTAGCAACAGTCTATTTCATCCTAAATCAGTTTGACTGCACTTACTAGTCAGGTCAACCTCGAGCTGAATGTCGAGACAGTTCTCCTTGGTCTTTTCCTGAAGGTAGGGCAGCAGGGTGTTGTCGTTGGGAATACCAGCAGTCTTGGAGCCATTGAGAGCGTCAGCCAGCACAACCCACGCGCTGATGGTAGTGCCCAAATTCTTGGCAGTGAATGGACCCAAAGGCACGTACTCCCACGCCTGGATATCTCGGGCACTCCAGTCGTTCATGAGGACATAGCCAAATACGTACTCCTCAGCTTCGTCAATGGGGATGGGGTTGCCCAGCTGGTTCTCGCGGCAGATGAACATGCCCATTTCCAGCTCAAGATCCAGCTTCTCGCAAGGAGAGAGGACGGGAATCTTTGGTTCAGCCTTGGGGTCCTTGAGGATCTGGCCCCAAGGCCGGCGGATGGGAGTGCCAGAAACAACAACACTGCTGGCGCGGCCGTGATAAGCAACAGGCAGGTGAGTGTAATTGGGCTGCAGAGCATTGGCAGGACCGCGGAACAAAACACCAACATTGTAGGCGTGGTTCTTGCCCGCGTAGAAGTCAGTGTAGTCGCCAATCGTGAGGGGCAGGTGGCTCTGAACATCGGCGCGCTTCAACAGAGCAGCCTGCTTGAGTTGTTCATTGTACTTCAAAATCTGAGGGTTCTTGGTATCGGCGCTGAAGATGGACTGCAGGTACTCTCGAACAAGGCGGTGGAACGGCCGGCCAGCAGCAGCAAAGGCGTTGAGAGATTCGGCGGAGAAGGCGCTGGCATGTTTCTGGATCTCGGGCGCCGCAGAGAAACCACCTGCGCCGGCAAAAGCCTTGAGGTCTAGTGCATAGTCACCAATGGCAATGGCAGGCCGCTTGGTCGCATCGGACGAGGTGGATATGATGCCAAAGGGGATATTGGCAATGGAGAAGTGAGAGTCTGGTGAAATCGAAAGCCACGACATTTTGACGGACGGAGGAGTATGGTCGTTGAATCAGTGTCAGTGTTCAGGCAGGATACAGGCGATGACTGAGAATGAGTTTCCGAGTTGACGTGTTGGTCTATTCGGGAGAGAAGAATAAAGCAGGATGCAAAAATTTGAAGATCACCGCACCGATTACGTCTTTGCCTCGTTCACTTTGGAGCTTATCATCAATGCCGGAAGCTGGTTCCTCGAATTCCGTTGTTTGCCCCGCCATTGCTGCCGCTGCAAACCGATGACAAGTGGGGGTGTGGAAGAGGGGTCAAGATCGTCCCACAATGGTCGACCGGCTTGGTGCGGAACGAGCCCGGCTTCACCCCATTGTGCCTTGCCTCCCGCCCAAAGCCGTCAACGCTCCACTGGTAAAAAAAAACCAGATGTCTTGATCTGGGCCGCAGCGAATCGTGGTCGGTGGATTGTCTTCGCATTCTTGTCCTCCATATGGCAAAAGACGCATGATGGGGAAATGGGCATACCAGAGAATGAAGTCTTGGAAAACGTGCTGAACCCCGTATCGGCTACAAGCGAAACGACGAAATGACTGCTTTGGCGCCATCACCGTTTTGGTTTATCCTGCACAGCACCTTCATGTGTATATGCGGAGAGGTCGAAGACAATTGCAACTCTTTCAACGCAGCTAGGAGTAAGTGACACTAGAGTCTCCTTCACAGCGCCATTCTTCCGCTTCACGGTCGTCGCCTGAAACGGACACTACGCAGACACGAGCATGCAGACACGTATTTCCACCCAACAAGTGGCAACTTCATATTGAAATAAGTGGCCGTTTGATGGCACGCCTCAAGCTACGCCGGGAAGGTATCTAAACAGTCTTATCGGTGCCCGATTATCGCAAATAATTGAGCTTACTCCGGATTTCGGACCAAACTCCAATTACCCTTGGAAGTTTGTGGGGATGATTGTGCGGGGAAACTCCAGTATTTATCACTGGCGTGGCTCAACATCGAACATCACCTCGGTTGTTCAAAACACATAGTATCCACGTAGATTCGGTAGTCGGTCCTCTGCTGGGAAAATTCTTTCGTTCTTTCGTCTTCTCCAGCTATGAAGGCTTTCCTTTTCAATACTCCATTTCAACGCTGAGTCGGCTCAATTGACCTGACCAAGGTTTGCTTGAGTGGGCATAGAGACAATCCTTACTGGCGTGTTATTGCTGACAACGTGTGGAAAACATATCTTCTGCTGCTACGTCGTTTCCCCAGGATTCTTTCAGTCAGGGTTTCATTATGCCGTTCTATCCACCATCATGGGTGCCCAAGCCGCCGGAGATGCCGGACTCCATCTCGGTCGAGACATTCATGTTCAACGAGAAATATGGCCGCCATCCGTCTCAGCGCTCCCGTGCTCCCTTCACAGATGGCCTGACCGGCAAAACATACAGCTTCATGGAAGTCAGACAACGCGTCGACTACCTGTCGCGAGCGCTGTCCAAGGAGCTAGGCTTCAAAGCTCACGAAGGCACGGAATGGGACAAGGTGGTCGCTTGCTTCAGCCTCAACACTATTGATTATCTGACACTGGCTTGGGCTGTACACAGGGTTGGCGGTATCTTGTCTTGCGTCAATGCTGCGTACAATTCCAGTGAGCTGGAGTACCAGCTCAAGGACTCCGGCGCCAAGGCTGTTTTCACTTGCTTGCCCCTGCTGAAGACGGCCATAGCGGGAATCAAGAATGTTGGAATCCCAAAGGACCGCGTTTTTCTTCACGAGCTTCCTGCTATTGCCACTGCAGGATTGTCGAATCCTGGCCACAAGACAACGAATCAGCTGATCAGTGAAGGTGGTCGGCTGCCCGCCTTCAAACCCGCCGACTCTTACTGGAGGAGAGGCGACGGAGCAAAGAGAATTGCATTTCTCTGCTACAGCAGCGGAACCTCTGGTCTCCCTAAAGGCGTCATGATTGCGCACATGAATGTCATTGCAAACACCCTCCAGTTCGCTACGTACGGACAACCATACCGCGACAGTCTCAAGAAACAACTGAGCCGGAAGGAATACACTGAGACAGCCTTGGGGCTGCTACCCATGTCGCACATCTATGGTCTTATTGTCATTTCCCACGTAAGTCCTTACCGCGGAGACGGTGTTGTGGTTCTGCCAAGATACGATTTCAGGCACCTCCTTCAAGCTATTCAAGACTACAGGATTGAGAAGCTGTATCTGGTCCCGCCGATGATTATACATCTGGCCAAACAGCCCGATATTGTCAAACAATACGACCTGTCGTCTGTGAGGTCGGCTCACACGGGGGCCGCGCCTCTCAAAGAGGATACTGCGAAAGAATTCCTCAAAGTCCTACCCCAAGTATCTGTTCTTCAGGGATACGGGCTTACAGAAACATCAACCGTCGTTTGCACAACTTCACCTGAAGACGTATTCTTGGGAGGGTCAGGCTCGCTTTTGCCTGGATATACCGCTCGTATATTCACCCCGGAAGGTGAGGAGATCAATGGGTATAACCAGACGGGCGAGCTTTGGGTTCATTCTCCCTCAGTTGTGCCAGGGTATTTACACAACGAGAAGGCCACACAGGAAACGTTTGTGATCGCCGATGACGGCTTACGTTACATGAAGACTGGCGATGAAGCCATGATTGCAAAGAGCAAGAACGGGAACGAGCACGTATTCATCACCGACAGAATTAAAGAGTAAGCAAGTGACAAGCCGTGGGCCCCGTTTCGTAAATTCTCTTGTCTGACAGTATATTTTTCGTTAGGTTAATCAAGGTCAAGGGGCATCAAGTCGCCCCCGCAGAACTGGAGGGGCATATTCTGACACATGGCGCCGTGAATGACTGCGTGGTAATTGGCGTCCCTTCTGATCGCGAGGGCGAAGTCCCAAAGGCATTTGTAGTCAAAAGCCACAATGCACGTGGAAGCGACGAGGAAATCACCAAGAGTATTTTGAAACATGTCGCTGATCATAAGAGCGACTATAAGAGATTGCGTGGTGGTGTGGAGTTCATTGATGTAGTGCCCAAGAACCCAAGTGGGAAAATTCTGAGACGTGTTATGAGAGACAAGGAGAAGGCGAAGATGAAGAAGCAGGGTGCCAAGCTCTAAAGCCCCATAGCTTTTTGGCCTGAACTTGAGAGAGTACCGCGATGAAGTGGAATGCATGGAATATAGCGCCAAGCCTAGACAACATTAGTGTATTATAATAAGATCCATGCAACCTCGAGCCATTCCGCGAGAATCTATGACTTGAACTCAAAGCAGTGTATGAATGGCCGGAGCAAGATTTAAGCAGAACACAGTTGCTTGCGTATAACTGTAGCGGTTTAATTGGCTATTGTAGTTGCTTATTCTAGATTCTGCTCATAAATTCAATGTCAATTTCCCGATATAGCTCTGCTTGTTGACGACAGGAGGGCCGAACGCTCTGCGTTCCTCTAGTCATTCACTGGGCGTCATCCGTGTCCAGCTTTGGGTTCCACGACATGGCTGTCTGAAATATGGCTGCACTCTCACCATCAACCTGTACGTGAACTTTCTCGAGTTCCTTGAAACCGTGTTTCTCGTAAAGATTCTTGCCCATCGGCCCGGCAAATAGTGTAATAGGCACACCTTGCTCTCTCGATCGCTCCATGCCCCAATGTAACAACTGGGTGCCCACCCCTCGATGCCAATACTCTGGTAGGGTGGCAAGCTGACGCAATGAGCTCTGTCTCTCTCCGTACATTCTCGCGAAGATGTCTTTCCTCGCCTTCGTCGTGGCGGCCCTGTAGGCCTTCAACCGTTCCGTGTTGCAGTCTTTGCGTTCGTAATGCTGTTCTGAGGGAGCAATGGCAGCCGTATCTTGACCCGGCGGGCTGGTACCAACGTTGCTCCAGATGCTGAAAGCAACGACTTTGGCCACGTTTGGTTCTGTCAAATCAGGCGCCTCGGCAATCATGATGGTGTTCCGCCCGGCGAAAGTGGAGTTTAGGTATTCAGTGTAGCGAATGGTGAGGTTCTTGTGATGTTCTTCTGGATATTCCTCTCGATACGGATACTTGTACACGAATTGCTTATCATAGGGGAACGCTAACTTGGCGATATCTACAATAGCATGGAGGTCCTCGACCTTCATCTCCCGGATGATGATGGACATGGTGCTGCGCAGACTTTTGGATGGAATTTAAGGAGACGTGATGCCACGTAAGAGGACCGAGAGCATTCTTAAGAGGTGGAACCAACTCGGCAGGCCGAACGTCATTAGAAATTATATGAATGATTGATTGTCTGGGCTGGTCGTTCATCCAGTGGCTGTAGGTCCCATATTCAGTGCGACCACAGCTGGCGCGAACAACCATCGTCCGTGACTGTAGATTCATCCAATATTCATTCATATATCGTCTTTGTCGTAGGAGTATCTCTCGGTGGTCTACTCCTGAGAAAGCGGCATATGGAGCACTGCAGCAATGGCACGCGTCTAGCAAGTCCCTGAACCGTCATGATCAGATGAGCTTCTCCGCGCCCTTCCACGCAGCCCGTCTCTTCCTTCTTGACTTCGGCGCTGAGCTGATGGAAGGGATCTGATGCTAAGAGTTGTGTCGGCAAGCGGGACCAAGTAAATGGTGTTCATGATGTTTTGTGTTGTCCGCTTTTGTTCGCGTTATGCTATGAATCGAAGTCGCGTCAACATGTTAATAGGTGAACTATTTTCTCTGCTAAATACAGTATAGGATTGTTCGAAATTCTAGAGACGAGTCCAATCGTGGCACGTGTAGACCAGCCATCCAACGGCGACGGCACACACTGACTACCTCCTAGACTCAGATGACAAGACGAAAGCTATGAATAGACCGAAAACTGGTGGCAGTGCTCATTCTCAATGAACCTCCGAAATTATCTTTGGGGTCTTTGTAATCGGCGAACCACTAGGAGCCGCATTCACAGGTTGTGTGTGGGATAGCAAGGGGTCGAACAGCAGGGGTTGGCCATTCAGGAACTCCATGGTTATTGCGTCGTGGGATCTATTCTCTGTATATGAAACTCGAACAACCCCCCGCCCCTCCTTCTGTCGGAGTAAACTTGTAAAGCATCAATTTGGCCTCAGTTGCTTATCCACGTGGAAACCCGTGAGCAGGAAGTTAGTGGATGCCTCATATATTCATTGATATGAAGCAACCGCAAGTGGCTGCTAGAAAGAGTTGGATTCCGGGACACTATTTAGACAGTAATTTCACATACAAACACCGGATTGTATTTGATATCGCATTTATTTTCTATTCGTTGAGATCAGCTTTATTTCAATGACGTTTAAATGAGCCTGTTCCTCATACCTTAAAGGATTTGGTCTGTGGTTCCGATTAGTCCCGGCCTGGTACAGTGTTGTCAATGCACAGTCTTCCTCTTAACTACTGTGGTCATGGCACGATATGAGGAGCAAACAACAGCAGCGCAAATGCCGCGTTCAACGGAACCGCTCATGCATATGTCGCAGTGAATTCTCCATGAAAACACGAAATACTCGATGCGCGGGGTAACATGGGATAAAAAGAGCACAGGATGTATTCGACTATGAACGGAACAAGGGAAGTGGATGCCGGATGCCACCCTGCATGGCAACTGGCGATAATGTCTCGCTGTGTGGGCGTTGTCGCGTGAGAGACATTTTCGCGAGAAACACCTGAATTGGGGTGGCCATACGATGTTACATATCATAAATTACTAGTATGTGACCAGTGGAGTCAAGCATTGCTTTTCCAATCTATTTGGTTGAAAAATTCCTGTTTGTGGTTGGAAGAAATCCAAGCCCGTCGACGTCACATGGAATTCAGAAGGAAAGTCTAAAGTAGTGTTAGGTCCTGCGGGGTCATCTCATGTTGCGACTTGAAATCATCCGAACTACACAGAAACACATGGCATTAGGAAATAGAATTATGGTCGCTTGTCGTATGCTTATTAAATAGGGAATTTGTTGAAAGCGTTTATCGCATGGCTGTAATCGACACTATGCTAGGCGACAACTATAATATTATGGAAGCGCTTACTAGCCACAAATGCATCAACTACGAGGATCATGGTATCAGATATATATATGTTAGCCATTTGGACCTATGTTTATATATATATATATATATTTCATATACAGAAACGTACAGAACTCTGAGCCGGCGGGTAACTGGGTAAGGTGAATGCGCCAGAGATATATTGGCGCTCCACAGCGGGAACGCAGATGCATACGACAGTACTGGGATGTTGATTATCTGAAACAATGGAGCTAGAGGCAATAACTCTCAAAGTTGTCACTCTGGGGGTCTATTTCCATGGGCTACGTGCAGTCTGCGCTGTAGGAACACATGTCTGATGCTTGCAGATCACAAGATGGTTCGTACGTAGCGTCCCGAGGCACTAGCAATAGTCGTGAGCGATTGGCTACAGCTTTTGCAACCTCTCAGGATTCCTCCCAAGACACATAGCCTGTCAACTTAATTAATTTCACTCTTGATTAGATGACGGAACGACTAAGCTCGCCGCGCTCATAGCAGTGTTGGCATCAGGGTACTCCCTTGAAGCAAATGTATATAAGTCAAGGCTTAGCTCCTACAATGATCAGCATGCCAGATAAACTTTGGCAAACTACCTCGACTCAACTCATAAAAACAAATAAAAAACTTCTCAAACCACCATGTTGAACCCGATCACCCTTCTCACCGCGGCGACCGTTTTCGCGTCAGTCGTCGTAGCTGCCCCAGCACCTCAAGCAACACCGCCACCAAGCAAAGGCAGCCTGTGTTTTGATGACTTCGATTGCCTTCTTGTATGTTCACTCCTGGAACAAGCCTATCTTTACCTTCATCCTTGCCATTCTCCTTTAGAAGTCGACCTATTATAGTACTTGAAGCGGAAGGACAGAAGGCAACTACGAGGGAAGGGCAGGATACCAAACCAAAATGACATCGCAGACCTTGCTAACCCTGGGCAATAACTAGGCTGGAGGTGGAAAATGCGTCAAGGATAAGACCCTACTTGGTGGCCTTCTCGGGTGAGTTAGACATGTTCATTTTCGTGCGATATATGATGAGTGGCCAGGCGTAGGAACTAATTGATGAATGTCATTCAGATACTGCCAAAAGAAGTAAAGCTACAGTTACGAAACCGAAGGTTGAATGCAACCGAAGCTAGCGCCAGGTTTGCAAGATTTGAGCAGGCAGGGCCATCACAATGCTCCAGTACATATTATGCAGCAATTAGCAACTAGTAGTTAGCTTTATATAACAATGGGACTGTCTCAATGTACTTAGGCGCATGTACACACTCAAGAAACTGCCCACGTGCTCACTTGACAGGCAAACCATGCTGATGTCTGTGATAAATACTGTGTTCCCGCTTACTCTTTACACTGATATCTGCACTTTGACGAATCTCATGTCGTCGACATATTTCCAGGGAAAGCCTCTGGGATTCTTGGTCGTACTCACTCTTTCCACTTGCTAGAGGAGCTCACTTCTGAAACAAAGTTTTATGCACTAATCGATTCCACTATTGTGCAACTGGGCTCTAATAATGCGAGAGACTTACTGGAGTCTTAAATATAGAGTATTAGGTAACTACTTAGTCATACGTATTTAATTCGCTAGCCATAGGGAACAGAAAGTCGTTGACGATAGCGCTAGTACGAAGGAGGATGTTATTCCATTATAGAAAGCTCCCAAATTTACAAAATATATCGGAACCCCCTCTTCAACTTCACAATACCCTCGAGTCGCGACTCGACAATGTTGTCGGCGTTCTTAGGCCCGGACTCTTCTTCACTAACTTGCAGCTGTTCGTTGGTCGTTGCTTCTGCCGCCTCGAGCTTACGATTCTCCCACTTCAAGCAGAAGAGCAGGACCACACCGAAAGCAATAGATGCGAACACAAATGCGCTGTTGGCGATCATGGCGGGCAAGTACTGCGGCCCAGACGACTTGTCGTACAGGTAAGGCGAGTAGACTTGGGCTATATTGCCCACCATGTTGGCAATGGCGAATGCCGCCGATCTCTTTTCGAGAGGTCGAGGTATCTTTAGGCGATTGTCAGTGCGCAGTTTTCTCCAAGACCCTCTGGTAATCCGAGACGGGAACGACTCGTTCTGAGAGACTTACCGTTGACGACAACCAAGCATAAGTGATATCAAAACAGCCATACACGCCACCAATCATGAGAAACAGCGAAAAGTATCTTGGCGCCAATGTATGTGTGCTAGCAGCGATGATGAACCCAATCATGCCAAAGGAAAGCGGCCCAACCAGATGCCAGAACCGCTCTTCGATCTTATCGCTAGACACGGACACGGCCATGGCCACGATCGCAGCAAAAACATACGGCGGAGCAGTCATGAGCAGCGACTCAATCTTACCAAACTTGAAAGTGGCAACCAGTGTTGGGATGAAAGCCGTGACAGCGCCGGCCGACGTCTTGAGTATGACAATCGCCGTAAGAAGCCAGACCTTGTAGTCAAGCAACGCCATTTTAAGTCCGCTGAGGACAGAGCCCTTTTCTTCGTCAACACTGCCGCTGTGGACACGAAGCCTATGGACAGCCACGGCTTTCTCCTCATTCGACAGCCACGGCGTAGTCGCCGGGAAGTCAGGCAGCACGAAGATCGAAGCCAGAGACACCACGACAGTGACAACACCCTCGATGAGGAACATCCACTGCCATGCGCGTAAGCCGTGCGAGCCGTCAAGACCGTACTGCACCCCGGCACCAATGAGACCGCCGAAAGCACTGGAGAGAAGGCTGCCGGTGTACATGACGGCAGTCCGCGTCGCCAACTCCCGCGGCGTGTACCAGCTCGAGAGCAGAAACAGTGCACCAGGAAAGAATGGCGCCTCCAGGAATCCCAAGAAGAATCGGCAGATGACCAGCCCCTTGAAATCGTGGACCGCGGCTGTACTTGCCGACACCATGCCCCAGAGCGCCATGCACGCAGGGAGGTAGATGCTTGGCTTGACACGGGTCAGGATGAGATTCGAAGGGATCTGCAGCGCGAGATAGCCCGCGAATAGAACTGATATGCATATGTTGAATTGGTTGTCTTTCAGTCCGAGGTCCTTCTCGATTCCCTGGATGCGGGCATTCGGCAAAGCGTTGCGGTCAAGATAGCTATGCATGACGCCGTGAAATCAGCTCAGTGAGCTCTCTAGTATCCTAATCTACAGGTCTACTTACTTTAACACAATCATCGAGACCATAACCGGCATTAAAGTCCAGTCTATTCGACGGACCAGTTTCTTCTCCACAGCGGCATACTCATCCTGCGAAATGGGCAGATAGTCGAATAGAGCATCCTCAACTGGGCGGCGCGCGGAGACCAAGTCCTGCGACAGCCTTGTCCGTTCACTGGAGACGCTTGGCGCCATCACAATATTGATACTTGCTCGCTGTGAATGTTCTGCAGAGGACGTTGCAAAATGCCAAGAAATCCGTCTCAAACCTTTAGAGTGGCAGACATCTTTTCAAGGGCGTCGATAGTTCAGACGGGGTCTGATCGCTTCATTAGACGGATGGGCACAGATGATCGAGTGGGGCAGAGAAGCGGCACGTCGTAGAGAATCGGAATTACTTTTGTGCAATGTTGCTGCATTTGTACCGATAGTCGGCGGGGATTGTATATCAGCATCGGGCGGGCAGAAGTCCGACGCCAGTATCTAGCCACGCACCAACCCGGTTAAATATCTAGAACACAATGCACGTCAAGAGAATGTCTCGGGCGGCTTCCGAGTCTGGGGAACCTGGAGGAGAGGGGCGCGGGGTTGCGAAAGAGAGCCGTCCATACTCCGTAGATCGTGGCAGAAAACAGTAATGGAACAAGATACACCATCTACTAGCGCGAAATTAACGCCGCTTGAGTCAAGATGACAGACGCCGTCAAGCGGGACTTCCCATTAATAGTTCAGCTTCTTTCCCTGAAAGCCACTAATTCTAGTTAACTGACCATGATTTATTCATACGGGCGCATCAACTTGTTGTCCAAAATCTTCTGGGCGAAGTCAGGGATATGAGTTGTATGGCTCCACGGCTTCAACCCGGTTTCCTTTTGCACCGTCATTGCAAAGCACCCAAGCCACCCAGTCCTCGGAAAGGCCTTAATAACATCCTCCCTTGTCTCAACATGAATAAGGTCTTTAATATCCGGCATATAAGGATGGTCACTGACATTGTCAAATATTGTGGCCAGTTGGAGAAGTTGTCCCAAAAAGGTAATGGTCCCATCCGTGCCAAGATCTTGATGGCGGACTATCGCCTCACAGGCTGCATCGGCTTGGTCTTGGGAAGCACCACATTCTTTGAGGATCTGTAGGGCTTTGAAGCCACCGTAGAACTCGAATGACATGCGAGTGGCTGCCATGTTTTCGTCGGTAGTGCCAATGTCGTGGAGGAGGCATGCAATTGCCATCGTGGATGGGGAGAAATTGTCGACAACTTCGGGGAATTGCTGCTTGATGATTGCGCTTGCTGTAGCGGTGTTAATTATATTGGTCGAGAATCAGCGGTCCATCCAGCAACTGACCGTAATAGTAAACCCTCATGGAATGGTTGTATGTTTTAGATGGCAGCTTTTCCTTAGCATAGTCTCGCACTTTCATCACAACGGGGTCATGCAGGGGAAACTCGATGCCATCCACCTTCAATGCTGTTGGCGTATTCTTGAATGACTTCCCATTAAACAGCCTACCAGCATCGATGGGGACAGGAGTCCATCCGTTACGTATAACGTCGTTTTGAGCCATGGTTGTTGCTTTCTTAAAGTAAAGACAATGAGTGAAAATAAATAGTTATTAAAATGATAATAGTCAAGGCTAGGCGTTTGTGTTAGGAGGAGAAATTTCCGATCCTACAACTGTAAGATTGATCGCTTATATACACCAACCCGTGCCTGAAACGACGGCCTGGCGTGTAAATTCGAGGCGGGCCGATAGCGGTGCCGTTTAAAGTCGCATTAATAATACAATTTCAAACACTGTATGAATGCAAACGGCATCGCATGTTGTGTGCAACTTGACATGTGCCGTCATCGCCGTCCAGATCAAATTGTGTATAGGGTATCCATTAGTTATTCCTCTGCTAAATCTGAGTCGGTATTCGGGTGCCCGACAGTTTAGTCAGCAGGTATCCGGAGTACGGAGTACCAATCAAGCTACACATCTGGAGCCACATCCCGTTCAAGTTTAGCGGTGCTCACCCCCGTGCGGCGCGTTAAGGCAAAAGAGCAACTTCTTTGTGGCGCCAGCACTCTCTGAGGGTCTGTTCAACATCACGAAGGAAAAGTCAACTCACGCCACGAGCATCCGCGATCCCATCGCTCGGCAGTCGAACCCGTTTGTAGCTAATCTATCGCGCACTGCTGATCTGCCGGGACGCGCTCTCAAATGCACTCGCTGTGCTAGTGGCGCCAGCTGTTGCACTGACTCGCCCTGATTGAGGCTCGCAGCTCAGCTCGTTGAGCAACTTGTTCCACGTCGAGCGCAAACCGAAGCAGCCTTAGCGCTTCGCACCAAGTTCAGATACCTCGATAACCGATATCTCGTTTAACAGTCTACAAGTAGCGAGCCTTAGACGGCGAAGAGCCACTCTCTCGGCAACATGGCGGACTACGAAGACGACTACGACTATGAAAACTACGGCGATGATGACGAGGGCATCACCCCCGAGGACTGCTGGACCGTAATCTCATCCTTCTTTGACCAGAAGGGTTTGGTATCTCAGCAAACCGACTCATTCGACGAATTCACGCAAACGACGATACAAGATCTTGTCAACGAATATGCCACCATCACCCTCGACCAACCCAACCCTCCTTCACCTCCTGGCATGAAAATTGCCCTTCGCCGATATGAAATCAAATTTGGCACTGTCATGGTGTCTCGACCGACCATCAGCGAAACGGACGGCACTGTCACTTCTCTTCTACCATACGAATGCCGCGATCGTAACTTGACGTATGCCAGTCCTCTGTACATCAACATTACCAAGAAGGTGTCAGCAGCGATCGAGAGAGAGGTGCCTTTGCACGAAATGGATGATGCGCAGCAAGCAGAATATGCCAAGACCGGAGAGAATCCGACGAAGCTGATTTGGGAGCAAGAGGAGAGCCCCGAGGACGACGATGCTGGCAAGTCTGAAGACTGGAAGAACATGGTTTTCGTGGGTAAACTTCCAATCATGGTCAAATCCAAGATCTGCCATCTCAGTCGCGAATCCGACGAAAGCTTGTTCATGGTCAACGAATGCCCTTATGACCAGGGTGGCTACTTTGTTATCAACGGAAGTGAAAAAGTGCTTATTGCACAAGAACGTTCTGCTGCCAACATTGTGCAAGTATTCAAGAAGGCCCAGCCAAGTCCCTACACGTACACTGCTGAGATCAGAAGCGCGTTGGAAAAGGGTTCGCGACTCATCTCCAGTTTGCAGCTGAAGCTGTACGGAAAAGGCGATTCTGCTCGTGGTGGGTTTGGCCAGACTATTCACACTACCCTTCCATTTGTGAAGTCTGACCTCCCCATTGCCATCGTCTTCCGTGCTTTGGGCGTCGTTTCCGATGAGGATATTCTCAACCATATTTGCTATGACAGAAAAGATAGTCAAATGCTTGAGATGCTTCGACCCTGTATCGAGGAGGCTTTCTGTGTCCAGGATAGAGAAGTTGCTCTCGATTTCATCGGTAAGCGAGGCAACCGAGACCAGGCCGGTCTAGGGCGAGAGAAGCGTGTTCGTGTGGCCAAGGATATCCTACAGAAGGAAACGCTCCCTCACATTTCTCAAACCGAAGGAAGCGAGACGAGAAAAGCCTTTTTCCTTGGCTATATGGTCCACAAACTCCTCCAATGCGCTCTGGGCAGACGCGAACCTGATGATCGCGATCACTTTGGCAAGAAACGTTTGGATCTGGCTGGTCCGCTGTTGGCGAAACTCTTCCGTGGTATCGTCCGCAGAATGAACAACGAATTGTCAAATTATTTGCGACGATGTGTCGAAGGCAATCGACATTTTAACCTGGCAGTAGGCATCAAGCCTGGTACTCTCTCGAACGGTCTGAAGTATTCTCTTGCTACTGGTAACTGGGGAGATCAGAAGAAGGCCATGAGCTCGACTGCTGGTGTATCTCAAGTGTTGAATCGCTACACTTTTGCTTCTACACTTTCGCACTTGCGACGTACTAACACGCCAATTGGCAGAGATGGCAAGTTGGCTAAGCCGCGTCAGCTGCACAATACACATTGGGGCTTGGTCTGCCCTGCCGAGACGCCCGAAGGTCAGGCTTGTGGTCTTGTCAAAAATCTGTCGTTGATGTGCTACGTTAGTGTTGGGTCACCTTCTGAGCCATTGATTGAATTCATGATCAACAGAGGCATGGAGGTTGTCGAAGAGTACGAGCCGTTGAGATATCCCCATGCAACCAAGATCTTTGTGAACGGTACTTGGGTGGGCGTGCATCAGGATCCTAAGCATCTCGTGAGCCAAGTGTTGGACACGCGACGTAAGTCTTATCTCCAGTACGAAGTGTCCCTTGTTCGAGAAATCCGAGATCAAGAGTTCAAGATTTTCTCCGACGCTGGTCGAGTCATGAGGCCCATGTACACGGTGCAGCAGGAAGACGACCCTGAGACGGGTATTGAGAAGGGACATCTCGTTCTGTCAAAAGAACTGGTCAACAAACTGGCTAAAGAGCAAGCTGAACCTCCTGAGGACCCAAGTGAGAAAATTGGCTGGGAGGGTTTGATAAGAGCCGGTGCCGTCGAGTATTTGGATGCAGAAGAGGAAGAAACATCGATGATCTGCATGACACCAGAAGATCTGGAATTGTATCGTCTGCAAAAGGCTGGTATTGCCCTTGATGATGACAATGCTGATGACCTGAACAAGCGTCTGAAGACCAAGACCAATCCTACAACACATATGTACACGCACTGCGAAATCCACCCTAGCATGATTCTCGGTATCTGCGCAAGCATTATTCCATTCCCCGATCACAACCAGGTAAGTAAGCCGCATTTCGCCCAGACACGAGAACACTTTCGAGCTAACATTCGATTCTCTAGTCTCCTCGTAACACCTATCAATCTGCCATGGGCAAGCAGGCTATGGGTTTCTTCCTCACCAACTACTCACGTCGTATGGACACCATGGCAAATATTCTCTACTACCCACAGAAGCCTTTGGCTACTACACGATCCATGGAGTTTCTCAAGTTCCGTGAATTGCCAGCTGGTCAAAACGCTATTGTCGCCATTGCTTGCTATTCTGGTTACAACCAAGAAGATTCTGTCATTATGAACCAGAGCAGTATCGATAGAGGCTTATTCCGAAGTTTGTTCTTCCGTTCATACTCTGATCAAGAAAAGAAGGTTGGACTGAACTACACTGAAGTGTTTGAGAAGCCATTCCATCAGAGCACACTTCGGATGAAACACGGCACCTACGATAAGCTTGATGAAGATGGTATTGTCGCACCTGGTGTTCGTGTGTCTGGAGAGGACATCATTATTGGCAAGACAGCTCCCATTGACCAGGAGAACCAAGACCTGGGAACCCGAACAAACGTGCACCAGAGACGTGATATCTCAACACCTCTCCGAAGCACGGAGAACGGCATTATTGATTCGGTCATTCTGACCGTCAACGCGGACAATGTTAAATACGTCAAAGTTCGAGTACGAACCACAAAAGTTCCTCAGATTGGTGACAAATTTGCGTCTCGTCACGGACAGAAGGGTACTATTGGTGTGACGTATCGGCAAGAAGATATGCCGTTTACACGAGAAGGTGTTACGCCGGATATCATTATCAATCCGCACGCTATTCCCTCCCGAATGACCATTGCTCATTTGATCGAGTGTCTACTGAGTAAGGTGTCTACGCTGGAAGGTATGGAAGGTGACGCTACGCCTTTTACCGACGTGACAGTGGACTCTGTGTCTGAATTGCTGCGCAAGCATGGCTATCAATCCAGAGGCTTTGAAATCATGTATAACGGTCACACCGGTAAAAAGCTGAGAGCACAGGTGTTCTTTGGACCTACGTACTACCAACGACTTCGCCACATGGTGGACGACAAGATCCATGCTCGTGCCCGTGGACCTGTTCAAATCATGACTCGACAGCCGGTGGAGGGTCGTGCAAGAGATGGCGGTCTCCGATTCGGAGAAATGGAACGTGATTGTATGATTGCGCACGGCGCAGCCGCTTTCTTGAAGGAACGATTATTTGAAGTCTCAGACGCCTTCCGAGTTCACATTTGCGAGATTTGCGGTCTGATGACGCCAATTGCGTGAGTTACCCCTGTTACCCTGATGAGTAAAGGGACCTGATGACTGACATGAATAACAGCAACCTGTCTAAGCAATCCTTTGAATGCCGACCTTGCAAGAACAAGACCAAGATTGCTCAGATTCACATTCCATATGCCGCAAAGCTGCTTTTCCAGGAGCTTCAGTCCATGAATATTGCAGCAAGAATGTTCACAAACCGCTCTGGCGCATCTATTAGATAAGCCAAGAGTGAGGGGGAGGTTGATTGATGAATGATATAGAAGTGATATATCAAGTTTGCATACAAGACCGGTAAGATGGCATGATAAAGGAAGTGGAAAAGATAAAACAGAAGTGGCGGATTGCATGCCCGTGCACATTAAACTGCGTAACATGGGCTCGATGTTGTTGTTTTGATCTGGTGAAAGCGGCGTATGTATTATAATGACACAGCTGCATGTCTTGCCGGTGCATGAAGTTTGAAATGCTTTCCAACATGCACTGCATTGCTCTAGTAGCAGCAAGGTTGTACCAATATGAGGTTAACATACAAAATTGGGCAAATATTCATCTACTATTCATGGCCCTTCGTCGTGACATTCCGTGTTATACAGTATGCTGATATACATTGTGAGGATCCTCTATGTTCTAGGAGTCCGGCTCCGGTCCCGACTCCAACTCCACGAAATACTATCTCGGCAGCGTCGAGCTGTTCGCACCTGTATCTGATGTTGAATCATGGACCGTCTGGTGTTGCTTGTATTCCGCCTCCAAAGCGCGCTGCATATCAAAATCGAGTTGTCGTTCGCGCTTGACACGCTGCTGCTCCATATCTCGGACGACGCCTTCGTGCATGGCCTGATCATTGCGACTGCGTTAGAAACACACCGGTTTGGTAGCTCTGGGGTGGTATGGGTATGAACACATAGTAGTAGCTCATCTGGGGTAGGGGGGGTTGAGACGAACGACTTGTTCCCATTTTTGCTGGAAATGGACAAAGACGATGGAGCAGGCGGCGAGGAGAGAGGTCCCTCCTAGGGTGAACTTGGAGGCGCGAGACATGCTCTTCTCTTGCTCGGCCGAGCTGAACTGTGGGATGTGGCGATAGATGGATGCGAGTACGATTTGGTAGATTTTGCTCTATTGAGACGGCTGACTTGATGCTGATTGAATGGATGTGTTGAGTGCTCGAGCCTGAAGGCGGGTTTGGAGGCTTCTGGATCCGGAGGGCGGGAAAAGCTCGTGATGCTGATTCGTTTTTGAAGCTGTCGTGCAGTCCCGGTCAGTGTCTGTGCCTTGGAATGCTCAGAGTGCAGAGGTGTGGAGTCCAGCGCCTAAAACGTGCTGGAGCTACACTGCTCAGTACACTCAGCATTACCTCACCAGCAGGATGGATCCACCGACGACGACCAAGCCGTGTGCCTCAGCTGTCTGTCTGTCACCTCCATCTACATCTCTAATTCTGATAATCAGCATCGGCCCTCACCCTGCTCCGCAGCTTGTTCCAGCGCTACTCTCCCACAGACAAGCCAACACCGAAACCACACCCGGCCGCGGCAGCGAATTTCTCTCTTGTTATCCGGATCGCAAGACCTCCCGCCCGCCATGGTTCGTCCGAATCATCACCACCCTCTAGCCATGCGACTGCAAAAGCTAACCACCCTCCAGTCTGCCCAGAACTCTGCGGGCATTCAAACGCTCCTCGATGTGCGCCACAACACCCACATCCCCACATGGACAAAAATATGAATCGAATAGGTATACTAATGATGCTAGGCTGAGCGGGAAGCATCCAAGATTGTTCAGAAGGGTGAGTCGTACGTAGGTCCCTTGGACGGCCGGGCACAAAGCCAACTAACCACCCTGTCTTTACAGCCCGAGAATGTAAGCGCTGCGCCTATACAGCAGAACAGGCACTCTGAGTATTTCTAAAACGAGAGTGCCCCCCTAAAAAAAAACGTACTCATGGAGTTTTAGTTCGCACTAAACGGGTCCGTGAAGCCCGCGACGAAGCCAAAACCGAAATCAGCGACTACAAAGCCAAGAAGGAGGATGAATTTAAGAAATTCGAGGCCGAGGTTCGTTTGAACCTTGTAATTGATTTGTTTAGCCTAGGATAGTGTGTCTATGAAATGGCTTGCTAACTAACCGTTGGGCGAATACAGCACAGCAAAGGAAACGAGGCGGCCGAGACGGAAGCTTCCAAGGAGGCCGACAAGCAGATCAAGACGATGAAAGAGGCCGGGTCGAAGGGACAGGCTGGTGTGGTGAAGAATCTACTGGCTGCGGTGTTTGATGTGAAGCCTGTGGCTCCTTTGAAAGACTAGGAACAGGGCGGCAAAGAGTGCGGCAGAAGTGGAATTTTGCTGTTACGGAAAGGCTGTATCGGTTAGAGGTTGGAATGGGATGTCAGTCACTGCATAGAGACTGTTCGATGAGATGCGAAACTTGCGTACAGTTTGTTGACAAAATATGTCTTCCTGGGTTGTAGCTACAACTCTCACTTGTTGAGCTGGGAAATTATACACATACATACTTTTTTGTTGCTCCTATACAACTCATAAAGTTGGACCATAAAAAGATAATTTATTGCAAACATTGTATCAATGTCCCCAGCATGTCGCTCAAGTCCCTACTATCTTCTGACGTATCTAGCCCCTTTTGGTGCTCAGACAATACGCCCGTTAGAACGGCAAAATTCTCATCCCGCTCTGCCAATAATTGCTTGATCTTCTTCCTGGCACCCACATCTTCGGCAATCAGCCATGCTAGTGTCACGTCGATCTGCTGCAGTGTAAATAGCCCACTGTCCAGTCTCCTTGATAGCAACTCAATCTCAGCCTCATCTTCGTCGGCCACCGGGCTTCGTTGAGCGTAATCCTTCTCCACCCGCGCGACACGTGCGGTGTACTCCCTGTGCAGCTTGACCAGCTTTGTCGTCTTTTCGTAGTCTTTCTCCACAAACTTTGCAAGTGTGCGTATTCGCTCCGCAGAAGTACCTGGCAACAAGCGCAGCATAGACGCAAATATGCCAAGCAAGTGGCCTAGCAGCCGATGGTCTTGAGTTTTGTTGAACAGTGTGAACACTCCTTTGAGGCCGCCGGCTTCTACAAGTTTTACACATACTTCTGTGCCTGCTGCACTGCCGGCAGCATGATCTATTAAGCGCAAGGCCGGGGCTTTGCTCATCTTGCCTTCCTTTAGCATGATGAGACAGAGTTCTACACCTTCTGCTTCGAGAAACTTCGTTTTGCCGAACGGTTGGTCAACAATGCACGTTAAGGCTTCGAAGATGTTCTCCATGTATTCCTCTTCTTCGCCGCCCTTGTCGGGATCTCGCTTGCGATACGTGGCGATTAGTTGAAGAAGAGTATCGACTGCGTCAAGATCGGCGAGTTGTTGGCAGTTTTTAGGGGATGCTTGAGATAAGATGGCAAGAATCTCAGCAGAATATTGCTTATTTTGGGAGACAACTGCCTCTTTACGCTGAATTCGTTGGAGCAACCAAGTGAGCAGCTTTGCTTCTTGGCCAATTCGGCCGGCCGTAGCAGAGCGAGAGCAGAGATTCTCTATTATCCCGAGGGCGTAGTAAATGCCATGACGGTCGGTCTCATCGTCTTCGTTTAAGCGTGAGAAGTTGGATACCAGTAATCCGATTAGGTCCGCTTCTATCAAAGCGTCGACAAGCGCGTTCCACTGCTCGTCTTCGGCGGACACGTCCTCGTCCGTCAGTTCGCCAATGACCTCCATCGCGTCAATGGAAATGTCCGTATTTTCATGCGCTAAGAGACCGACCAAGCTGTTAACAGACCCCAACTTTACAAATTCGGGATACAGTTCCGGGTGCTCCGATAGAATGGACAGCCCCTTGATGTCAGCGTCCAGATCGGCCTCGCTGCTGATGAATTTATGCGGATCATCCTCGTATTTAGCCCGCAGTTCGGCGTTTTTCGTGATGTGTTTTTCGAAATTGAGGATGGTTTTTCGTAGCCACGGGGCGTCGATTATGTCGGGAGATTGGTCTGTCTGGCCGGCTTCGTCGACAAAGTCAAGAATGCGAGACTCTTGCTTGCTAATGCCACCACCGAAAAAGCGACCATCTTCATCGTCATTATCCCCATCATCGTCACCTGGTGGCATAGCGGGGCCGAAGTCTTCGTCGTCCATGTCCAACGCAGCGGCTGGCCCGGCTTCCCCATCGTTCGTATCTTCGTCTTCGACTTGGGCCCGGCGAGTTGACCCATTGACGCTCAATTTGCTTGCTTTGTAAACTTCATCTGCGGGAGCATAAATGGTTAATTGGTCTATATCTGTGGTTATAGAAGATGTGGAGTGATACTGACTTGGGTCTCTGACGGCTTCCAGCTTGCGCTTGCTGGGAATGCCAGAGTTCTGCTAAACTGTGAGAACGGGAACACGATGGCAAAAAGGCGCGTCATGATGTTGAATGGCGAATACCTTGAAGATGTCGTCGATATTAGCCATGGTGTCGTCTGGCAGCCAGGCCGACCTCCCTCAAGCCGGTGGTAGATATTGCGAAGGGGTGCTCAATTTCACAGGCAGGAAAGCTCGCGTGGATTGTGTGCCATACAGATAATGAATGCAATGCAATCTAAGCGGTGCTTTTCTGTCGATGATGGGATTCTGCCAAGATGCAATAAGCGCGGAGAACAATACGTCGTGGCGTGGTGATGTTCGTGTCGCTGATGACCTGAAGCTACGCCCATCGCAAGAGCTTCCTTCTCATGCTCCGAGCGTGGAGTACGGTAGAAAATATAATGTGGAGCCCATACCAACAAGCGGCTCAATTCCAGAGGTCCAGAATTGGACTAGTCATCTGGAATACTCCATAAATCAGACACCAACCAACATGCACTTCACTAACAAATGTCCGAGTCAACACGTAGAAACCGGCCGTGAGCTTCAGTCTGGGCAGCGAAAAATGCCCGGCGGTTCCATGGTTGGCATTCCGAGCATGAAATCTGTCGCAGCAGTGATAAATAGAATACTCATGTCAATGCACTGGATAGCATTGTACTTCATGCGGGGTCTTGGCTGAAATCATCAACAGCAACTGTTATGCATGACCTCAGGACTTCGCCGACTTTACAACAGGACACCACTGTAATTACTTGCGCCTGCTTCGTATAAAGGGGCGGTCTGACAGGCCAATGATAAGTACCGGCTGCACCGAAAGCCAGGTGCAGGCTGCGGTCTGAAATGCTGGTTGGCAGTCGTTGGCAGTCGTTGGCAGTCGATGACAGACAGACACTCTGGCCATGTCTCAAACGGGACACACGGAGTACTCCGAAGAAGAGGTGTTTTTAAGATAGGACTTGATACATTCTGGAGGACCGACACGACCACATGATGACGGCGGATGGCAGAGCAGCAGGATGAGATTCATGCTAGAAAGCCAGATCGCGCCATTTACCATGGGAGGACAGCTCTCGTCTCTTGTCCCTTGTCAGTTGGAGCGACTAGCCCCAGTCTTTTTGTTGGATCGTTCGAATGAGGGCAACGGACCCCTGGCGCTGCCTCGCGACACCCCGAAAAGCAACGAGGTGAGGCAGGGGTAGGGCAGGGGACCACTCAGAAGCGCAGAGAAGCCTCTGTGTACTCCGTAGATGAAGCCCTTCTTGGCCACCGACAGGAGGAGAGTTGCATTGAGCAAAGGTATGGCACGAATTGGCTCCCCTCTGCGACCCACCAACGGCTTTCTGATCAGAATGCTGGTTTGCGGATTGAGGCTTCGGCCGCCCGGGGTCACCATCCGCTCCACTCCAGCACCAGATTGACTCCTTTCAATAATGTTGTGCTTGTAACGATGCCCCCTTGAGATTTATGATTTATGCCGTGACATGAGCACACAGAGGTACGACATTTCCACGAACCAAGCCCCTACCTAAGCGAGTTAAAGAAAACCGGAATGACGCGCACAGCAGCTGTGCCTGTCTATGCGAATTGATTTCCTCTCCCCGCGCGTGGCAGCCGTGGCCGTCCGGCCGTTATCCTGCGGGAACCGAGCGACGAACCATTTCCGCCCCTAAAGTTGTCCCTGGCCTTGAAATCGCAGAAGCGATATGCTCTGGCCTCGACGCTGCCTGGCGCAACTAGCTTCCAAGCCGACTTGAATTCGATATTCAAACGATTGATATTGAAAATCTGACGGAATAGTCTGAGACATTCCCCGGGCTGGCGCCACGGAGCTGGGAACCACCCTTGCGATCACCAAACACCCCCTCGATCTGGTTGGCGTCGGTTAAACGGTCTGATTTCAAGTGACCGTCCTCCATAGAATGCACCCAGAGCATCCCTCTGACGACACTGCTGAACATCGTCACGTTTTGAGTGCCGCCAACCTCGCGGCCACTGCACTTTCTCAAAAACCCGTCGTTCCAGGCACGCTGGATTCATCCGCATATCGACCGCTTCCCGGTGCGAGTCCCCCGCGATCCCGAAAGCTATCCTCATCCGCCGCCGCCCCTGCGCGCCTGCCACGTACTTCGTCGTTGCTGCCGCCGCCACGGGCTGTAGCGGCTGCAGCAACGACATCGGCGACACTGACTCCAGCGTATTCTCCCAGCGAGATACCTTCCTTCAATCCTGAGTATCCCTCCCGATCTGACAACTTTCCCGCTACACCTCCGGACGAGCCTGATTACGACACCGACTCTATACCGGAAATTTTCGGTCCCAAGATCGAACTTCCGGTGCTCTCACTTCCTCCAATCTTACCCCTGGGTTCCCTCGACGAAAGCATCGAGGGCCGGCCATCTAGCTTGGAAGTTCTGCCTGGTGGGGACGCGAGTGATATCATTTATACTTCGGCATCTTCACCTCCAAAAACTGAATCTGTTACTCTTTTGGATCCAGCGCCCAAAATGCCCTACGAGCAAGTGGTGGAGCCTTATGCTCCAAGTCGAGGACACTCACGGAGCCGGAATGGAAAGAGCAGTGTGGATTTGGCCAAGCCGCGCGCAGCCAAACCTCCTTCACAAAAGGCAATGCTATCTCGAGCTTTGCAAAGAGCCAACACAGCAGTCCAGTTAGACAATGCTCAGAATTTTGAGGGCGCCAGAGAATCTTATGCTGAGGCATGTGAGCTTTTGCAGCATGTTCTCCTCAAGACAACAGCAGATGAGGACAAAAAGAAGCTGGAAGCAATTGTAAGTGCCCCCAACCCACTATGTGTTCAAATCTGGGACACCCTTTTCTGACAGGTTCTTTTTCACAGCGCCGAACGTATGCCGGACGTATCGAAGAGCTGGACCAAATGGCTCCGTGGCAGGCGTCGAATAACAAAGAACTCCCAGCCCCGCCTGGCAGCGCGGGCGAACAAGACGACGAGTCCCCTCCAGCTGATGTTCTGGAGGTGGAAACAGTGAAAGTTGCTGCGAGCAACGCCAGAGAAGATGCGGATTCTCATCAACAAAAACTTCGACAAGACGCGAGACACCCCAGCGATGGCTCTCAAGAAACGTCACGATCAGCACGTCTCATGACGGAGCAACCAACTTTACAATCTACATTTTCACGTTCGCCACAGAAACTTCGATCAACAGAAGAATACTTGAACGATAGCAGTCGTGCGCCAATGTCTTTGACGACTCGACGCACATCATCGCCTCAAAAGCCGCAACATGAGCGTCAAGATTCCGATGATCGAGGTATCGAGTCTTATCATTCCGGATCATGGAGCGGCTCCCGAGATGGAACGGGGCACTTTAGAGATGGAAGTCAGAACTCGTGGCTGGATCCCATTGACGAATCGGGTGGCTCTACCGGCACGTCAGTTCACTCGAGAGGATCTTTTGTGTTCCGAAATCAACATCTTCGGGGCCCTAGTGGCAATACCGAAGCTGAATTCGACACGGCGTTGGACGCAGCTATTGAGGCTGCGTATGATGAAGGATACGAGCCGATGGATCCCCAGGACTACGATACCATAGATCGCACCGAAGAAATTGTAACAAAGGCTCTCCGAAAGGTTGAGGCAGCCCGTGAGCGTGTTAGGCAAACGGAACGCGAGGCATATCCCAACGAATATCAACGCCACGCAGCAGAACGACGGACCAAACAGAAAACTGGCGGCTTTTTTGACGACAACCTATCTTCGGATGAGGAGGAGAGGATTTTAGAGGAAATGACGCGAGACTATAACATTGAGGACTTCTTAGTGAATAACGATCGGAAGCCAAGCGTCTCGCAACGCCCGGAATCTCGTAACAAAGAGTTGCGCGATCAAAGCAGACCGCTTGGCACCAATCCCCTTGCTGTGAATCTCGATGAATCTGCCATATCACAGCTGAATCCTGTTCCCAAGGGTTTGCAACCTTCAGCACCGCCACCGAAGCAGTCACTGCCCGACATACCAGCACCACGGGCCCCCTCTCCTGGGCAGACCGTCAGGAGCCGCCGTTTGTCAGGTCAAAATCCGAAGCAGCTCAAGATACAAACTACTCAGCTTCGACAACCTCCCGCTACCAGTTATGGGGAATTATCGCAAGCAAAGGCTATACCAGAGGCTGGTCAAGACATCGATGTGCCTGCAGCAGAAAGACCCCAGACTAGCCGGTCAACTAGAAAGTTCACGCCACCCACGATAGAGGCCCCGATGAACGAACCGGCGATTGTAGGATCACCACCAACTCGGCGAGGCCAGGTGGATGTGGACGAAGGCTATGCAGCCCGTTCTGGTTCTCCAACTATCAGCAGGCTGCGTAAGAACTTCTCTTCTTCCAGCCTGCGAAGCCTCAAGACTCGAAATATGTCGTTGTCCAACCTAGACGATGCTTCTGATATGTCACCAGGAACCCCATCAAGCAACCATTTCGGAAGTGCTAGAACACCTGCAATACCCGCGCTCCCCACCCCGCTTGTGGCGGCCCTCCGCGATCAGATGGACTCGACCTCCCCAGGTAGCATCTTCTTGTTTGAGGATAATATTCATATGCCAGCTACTCCAGGCACACCGAATCCTATGGTACTGGATCCTCCTGTAGCACTCGAGCCTTGTCCTAATGATGCTATGCTCCGACCGTTCTGGCTGATGCGGTGTCTTTTCCAAACTCTGGTGCACCCTCGCGGTGGCTATCTTAGCACCAAGCTTTTCGTTCCCCGCGAGGTTTGGAAAGTCAAAGGTGTTAAATTGAAGAACATTGAAGACAAGATTTCGAATTGCGACCTGCTGACTGCAGCTCTTCTAAAGCTGGCGAAGGTTGACACGTGCGACGCTGATGCTATGCTGGATGAAATGCAAGCCTTGGAAACAGTTTTGGAACAGATTCAGAACGCTCTTACCCGCAAACTTGGAAATGAAGTTGGCGTGCAAGGGTCAGGAGTGCTATTCAAGGAAGCTTCAAATGTAGTAGAGGGTGATGGAGCGCCAGCTGTTCCGCGAACTGCCAGCGTCTCTGGCAAGTCGTCTTCTTTCTCTTGGAGACGACTACGGTCCAAGAATTCGAATATCGGACTTGGAGGAGCGTACAATACCCGCGTCGCTGTAACTGATGGCAATAAAGAATCCTCGACAATGCCAACCCTGCCGATGACACCGCAGCCAACGAGTCGCCCACCGAAGCGAGACATTACCCAGGCGCAGTTTATTGGCCCCAATGCACATTATATGAACTCCCTTGCTCGCTTGTTCGATGCCGCTCAAGCAATAGGTAAGAATTATTCCAAAACATTGATTTCGTCTTAGTGGATGGCACGGCTGACCAAGACCTTAGATCAAATTGCTCGGCAAGTTGATGATCCTGGGCTGAGGCACGCCGACAAAACTCAAGTAGGACTTGAACTTTGCACTCGACATGCTGCGGAATTTTTTGGTTTCTACATTTGCCGATTTGCACTGGCCGACCTGGGCATGTTACTGGACAAATTTATCAAGAGAGGGAGCGAGTGGGTGCTCGCTTGAGGATACACTTTAATTCTTGCCTTTAGCGTAAAGCTTCTTATGCCATCGTTCATTTGGCGTACGAACATGTCTACGAATGATTGATTCAGAATAAAGGCTTTTGCATTGCTATTGTTATTTTAATTATCATTATCGGCATAACAAAGTGGACACAGGGTTGGTGCAGTCTACTCGGCTATACTTGTTGCGCAGAGCATTTTGGAGCGATGGCGATGCTGGTTAGGTTAGAATCTGTACATATATAGTTGTATGAAGATTATGAGACCCTTTTGAGAAGAGTGGCTCTGTCATTTGAGATGAGCGAATGTCTCTAGCTAGCTTAACTTGTTCATCCACCACGAAGCCGGGCAGGTTTAAGTGTTGTAGTACGAATTTACTCTATTATACTGCCGTGATATTATGAAGCGTACTTCTACTGGCAGCAAGCTTTTAGGGAAACTTAGGAGGAAAGTATCGACAAGATTTTCTTTTCGAATTCGCTAGCCTGGGTAGACGCTAATGCAGACAAGAAGTGTAAGGCTAGAGTCTGACTTCCATCTTTTGAAAGCTTATTTTGCACAGTTTCACTTAACCGAACCCTTTCTTTCCGCAGTATTTAGATATCTTTGATTGTGTGTTCCTTAAGTCTTTCCTTCGGGCTTGCGTCGTGCCTGGCCTGTCTGACTCCTTTTCTAACCCGAATTTGCCACGTTCTCGCTTTTACAAGGACTGAGTACGAAGCGCCAAAAGAAGCGAAAAGAAACAGGCACGATTACGGAAAATATCCAGAGACGAAACAAAGATGAAAGAATAATAAAACAAAGAGCAATGAAGAGAGCGAATTTGAAATTTTATTTGTCTTGTAATTTTTTCTTGCGTTATGGATCTCTACGAAGCAGTGGCTGAGGCTTGTTCGTTGTTCGTTGTTATGTAATCGGTCCAAGACCCTGAATTTCTGTCACCCGCCGCCGTCGGCATCCTCGTCTTTCTGGTGGCCAATCATCCACGATTGTGACAATTGGCTTCCAATGCACTCCTCGTACCTCCAAACACATAGATGACCTCGGCGTGGAGAGCTGCAAGAGCTTGGGCTCGACAATGGCCGGCGTCGAAAAACTCCATGCTCCTTGAGCAGCACCATTTTCGCCGTGCATTTGCGTCTACTACGAAACCCTCGCCCGCGCAGCTCGAAGCTCGAATTGCAGCGATCCCCATCGAACGCTATAGGAACTTTTGTATTGTGGCGCATATTGACCATGGGAAGAGCACGTTGAGTGATCGATTGCTGGAACATACCGGGACTATCTCGGCGAGTGATGCGAATAAGCAGATTTTGGTGCGTTACACGCTAGATCCTGCGACTTGCGCGGCCACGACGAGACCAAGTAAATATGCACAGACAGCTAATTGGTACCCATGACAGGATAAACTGGATGTTGAGCGCGAGCGCGGTATCACAGTCAAGGCGCAGACATGTACGATGATTTACAAACACAAAGGCGAGGACTATCTGCTCCATCTCGTCGATACACCCGGTCACGTTGACTTCCGCGCCGAGGTCACTCGATCATATGCTAGTTGTGGCGGCGCGCTGCTTCTCATTGACGCCAGCCAGGGCATCCAAGCCCAGACGGTCTCGAATTTTCATCTAGCGTTTGCACAGGATCTTGCCCTCGTTCCCGTAATCAACAAAATCGACATGCCGTCTGCAGACGTCCCTCGAGTATTAGATCAAATGGAGACAAGCTTTGAGCTGGATTCTAAAGATGCTGTCCTAGTGAGCGCCAAGACAGGCAAAGGTGTTCCAGAAGTTCTGCCTGCGGTGGTGGAAAAGATTCCGCATCCCGTTGGGGACCAAAATAAGCCGTTGAAGTTTTTACTTGTTGATTCTTGGTATGATAATTTCAGGGGTGTAGTGCTCCTCGTGAGAATATTTGACGGGACAATACGTGCTGGAAATCATGTCGTGTCACTTGGCACCGGGATGAAGTATACTGTTGGACAGGTTGGTATACAATATCCTGACGGCACGCCGCAAAAGGTCATTCGTGCTGGGCAGGTCGGCTATGTCTACTTTAATCCTGGGATGAAGAGAATCCAGGACGCTAAGCTAGGAGACACGTTTACAACGGTTGGCAACGAGGACGTGATTGAGCCTTGTCTAGGATTTGAGGAGCCCAAGCCGATGGTGTTCGTGGCTGCCTTTCCTACTGACCAGAGCGATTATACAAGACTGGCAGAGAGCATGAATCAGCTTGTCCTGAACGATCGAAGCGTCACATTACAGAAAGACTTCTCTGAAGCCCTTGGTTCGGGTTGGCGTTTGGGGTTTCTGGGCAGCTTGCACTGCTCAGTATTCCAGGATCGTCTAAAGGGAGAACACGGCAAAAGCATCATCATCACGGAGCCAACTGTGCCAACAAAGGTCGTATGGCCAAATGGATCTTCGGAGATCATTCAAAATCCAGCCCTATTTCCGGACGCCAGTGACCATCGTATTCGTATGTCGCAAACATTCGAGCCGTACGTCAAGGCAACCATGACGCTTCCACACGAGTATCTCGGTCGAGTCATTGAATTATGCGAGGCCAATCGCGGAGAACAGCAGAGTTTGGAGTTCTTCCATGCCACACAGGTCATTCTCGTGTATGATCTTCCGTCTGCGCAACTGGTTGAGGATTTTTTTGGCAAACTCAAGGGGGCAACGTATGCTTTCTTCCCCTCAAATCCTACTGACTTCTTTCGGTAATGATGGTGTACTGATAAAAATATAGGAAAGGATATGCCACTCTTGACTATGAAGACGCTGGCTGGCGTGAAAGCAAGCTCTCCAAAATCCAGCTTCTGGTGAATAAGCATCCTGTCGATGCAATCTGTCGCGTTGTGCACAGTTCCCAAGCAGACCGCATAGGACGACGATGGGTTTCCAAGTTCAAAGAACATGTTGATCGTCAAATGTTTGGTAAGTTCCCCATCATGCCTTGCATAGAATGCATAGGAAGCACTCACTAATCATGCGCAGAGGTCGTCATCCAAGCAGCGGTAGGCAACAAGATCGTCGCCCGCGAAACCATCAAACCATTCCGGAAAGATGTCCTCGCTAAACTCCACGCTAGTGACATCACACGCCGTAGAAAACTACTGGAGAAGCAGAAAGAGGGTCGGAAGAGATTACGTGCAGTGGGGAATGTGGTTATTGATCAGGAAGCGTTCCAGAGCTTCTTGTCTAAATGATTGTATAATATAACTAGACATAACTGTATATTACCATGTAACATGCTATACCTGTTCACTGGGAACCCCTGATATTCAGTTGTGTAATGATGGTTGATGTGCTAGTTGCTGCAGATATGTATATGTATGGTTGTGATTTTGTGATTTTGTGATTTTGTGGCTTTTTGAATGAGTATAGGAACGAAAGCAATTGTTTTCGAACGTAAAAAAATGTCGTGGTATAAATTGTAGGGAGATTTGTCTTCATTGATATTGCACGGATACTCTAATCAATTCACAGCACCATACGTGTGTAAATCATGCTTTATGCTGAAATAGATCCATCGTCGTCGGGCAAACCCTCACCCAGCGGCACCGTCTTAGTCAACGACAGTCCCAAACCCCCTTCAATCGTACTTTCATCCTGCTTTATGGCCCTTCTTCCATCCTGAAGCCCTTGCTCAAAATCAAATATCCTGTAGTCGCTGTTCATGAAATAACATCCCGTGACGCCTACCCTCAGAAAACCAGCGTGTGATACCACGAAGATGAGCTTCTCGGGTCTATTGAACAGCGCCTCTAGGACCAGTCGACCTCTTTCGACAATAGCGGAGCGCGTGTGAAAGTAGCGCCGGGCGGAAGGGGAGGTTTTGTCTGGCCAGACGGGGTCGAGATCTGCGAAGGTTATGTGCGGGAAAGGCGAGGGGTTTGCGATGGGAGAGCCAGTGTCGCAGGGCTGAGAGGAGTTTTCTGTTAAAAGTTGTAAGAAGTAATTTCCATGAAAACATCAGTTTACAAAAAGAATCTCGGCAATGTGGTGCTATTGGGAATATGAGCGTGCCCAATGAAATAGACACTGGCTAATGCGAACGTCTGTCCGGTCTCGGAGCGCACTCAACACGCACCCTGCCAATCGGCACTGGCTTCGAACGGCAGCTTATCTACCAACCAGTCCAGCGCCAAAGTAGCCGATTGCATAGTCCGAATCATGGGACTAACAATGACGGCTGTGTCTTGTATGGGAACTTTGCCAAATCGCTGAAAGAGCGACTCTTGGAGGTGCTGGCATTGCGACTCACCCAGCTGGGTGAGTTTGGGGTCGCGCAATGAGTACTCTTGTATGAGGGTGTTAGTGGGGGTCACGGAGTGGGATGGGGACGAAGGGCGCAACTTATTTTCCACGTTGTGAAGAGCTTGGGCGTGACGGATGAGGACGATCTTTGGAGGCATGGCGGCTGGGGAATATTGAGTGACAAAATTGAGAAGCGGGTGATGTACAGTCTAATAAGATGGGATGGGATGGAACGAGACGGGATAGGATGGGATGAGTTTGGGATGGGGACTGTAGACCGAGGTGCGGAGTGGAGCGATGACTCGATCGGATTTCATTCAAGCAGATACCGATTGTGGCGATCACGATTTTATTCTCAAGAAATAATCCATTACATTATGTGTCCAACCAAGTGGCTCATCGCTGACAGGTTAACGCCGCGTAGCTGTGATAGGTGTAATTCACCGATCGTGACACAAGTGTTTGGTATTGGCTGCCGACATCGCGGCCCGAAGTCGTCGCCTGCATGGTAGAGGCTCGATCATCAATGAGTATCAACGGCGAGATCTTTCGCTGTCTGTGGCGACAATTAGCCTCGTTGCTGCTGAGCACTCCTTAAGTTCAAGGAACGCCAGATCCCCCCCAAAAGAGAAGTATTTTTATAACTCACATCTGAAGTGACAGTCAAATAACCCTTGTCGACACCAGGCGACCATTCAGCAGCTGTTGCCTTTATCGCCATGTCAGATGAAATTTGCAATGAGTAATCCTGCTGCCATATCCCAACCCAATTCGGACCGTCTCTTGCATGCACTGCAATCACCCCGATACTATCCCTAATGAGCCGAACGGCAGACAGACACCCGATCGTGGGCACAAGATCCGTTGGCGCCGCCTGAGTCTCGTCAAACTCAATAAAACGTAGATACTTCATGCCCAATCTGACCGTGCGGTCTTTGATACTTTCCACAGTGCTCTGTCTCCGTATTGTATAGAAGTTGAGTCGAAAGGGGACGTCGGACTTCATCTGCTCAAAATATACCCGCCGCGGTCTCTCCAATTTAGCCCGCTTGCCGTCTTTTGCCTCTGCGGCCTCGACGTCCTCTACTGGGATGGGAATCAGGGTTACGAGTATAGTGAGGGCATTGGCCCGGACGACGTCAAAATTGGTCGTGTGCGGGAATCTATCTATCCCTCCCAGTCGAAGGTTCCTGATTGCCTGGGCAATCCGAGACGGCCGGTCGGGCTCATCCTTGGCGAATTGTGCAGCTGGTGAGTTCGCCAACATGCTGATGACCTCGGCCCAAAACCGGGTGCTCGCATCTGGGCTTTTGCGGACCTCTGGCCCGTTTCGGAGGGCATGGGCGATGAAGCCCTCGAGGCGGCTGGGAAGATCGTAACTGCTAATCCCTACGAGTGAAGGAGACGTGAGGCGTTCATCTTTGAGGCCACCCTGGATTTCCTCCCAGTATTGCACGTCACTGTCAAGGGTGGTGCAGCTGGGACGGTATTCAAGGTCGCTCGAATCTAGCCGGTGGTCGATTGTGACGTCCAACTGGTCCGGCGACTCCTTGAATGGAATATCAGGCAGGAAGGGAGCCACATTGCGTGCGCAGTCTAAAAACCCATCAAGCTCGGCAACGGTAAATGTGTCCCTGCCCCATAGCCTGGTTACCACATTCCAGCATGCTGAATGGACGATTCTCGCCTCCTCGCCCTCGAACGTGTGCGAGCAGAACCCAGGTTGGACGAGGGGCTGACGAACGCGGGGTCTGGGTGGCGCCGGGTGCTTCAGCTGTTGGGCGACGGCTTTCCACCCTTCGCTATGCCGGTTAATGGCCGCGAGCGAGATATCTGAGCCGCAGAGAAAGCAGATATGGAGCTCAACAAAGGTATGGGTGAAGACTGCTTGGCTGACGTTGGCCATGGCGTCGAGATGAGATACGTCTACCCCGCCGGCCGATGAGGATGCGCGATGAAGGACTATAATAGTATAGGGCTGAACGACACAGGCCACACGGCTTTGTCGTCGTCCTGAGAGGAGTGAGTGGCAAGTCGTTCGTTGAGCTGGATGACTGGAGCTGTGTTGCTGAGTTCAATGGGAGTGCGGAACACTCATGCTCGCGGCGAAAGTGATGAAGCTTATCATCCTGAAGATCTCATCTCTACATCGTAGTTCGAAGTGAAACGAGACACAGAGTTGTCCCGATGCCTATAGAGTAACTAGCAGGTGGGTGACACAAACTCGGTTGTGAACGTTTGGTAGTGAGTGGGCCCTGCTAGTGCGGCTGTAGTCTACGGAAGCATGGGCTTATCGAGCAGGCCCATCTCAATGTGGTACATGCATAACTAACTAGTTAAGGCCCCTCATTACGGAGTAGTTACCTAACTAGTTAATGGCAAATACGACGGAATACGATATGGTTTCGCGGCGCTGGAGATGTTGTGCAAGGAATAATGGCAATGCAACGGAACGGCGAGTCTTTCATGGAATGAGAGGTCAGGGGTTTAAAAGCTCAGTGCTAGTCAAGTATGAGTCCTCAGGTGTGTAATTCAATGATGTTAATTGAGCTGCTCCCTCCGCCAAGTGGCTTGGTGGTGAATTCCTCGGTGGCATAACTAGCCGCTATTCATTAGCTGATGGCCCCACACGTGACGCCTCGCCAGGAGTTCCTTGATTCTCCGTCGACGACGCCGTCGTTCAAGACAACAACTTGTCTTGAAATTGTGCGTGCAACCCGACCGGCAAAGTTAAATTGAAGGCCAATTGTGCAGCATTGCTTGCGATGTGTGGTCGATATGTGCTGGCTCTCGTACGTCAACATGCCTCTCACGACGCCGTCCAAGTCTTTCCAAATCACCCCGCTGACCAGGCCAACTAACTAGCGAGCCTCTCAGATTCGGCAATTGCTACAAGATGATAACATGTCAGTGGATGACTCTGTAGATGAGGACGGCCCGAGTGCTCCTCGCCAGTCTTATAATTTTGCCCCTGGATATCATGGAGTCGTGTACAGAGCCGACACCCCAGACTGGGGCTCCGGTCCTCGATCCCGCGCTCATCGGGACAGGGATGCCACCGGGGAGGAGGAGAAGGAGGAGGCCGCCGCCGCCGCCGAGCAGCAAGACGAAGTCGAGGGAGCCGATAGTGGCGAGGTGAAGTACAAGCTGCAGTCTATGAAATGGGGCCTCGTTCCGTTTTGGACCAAAAGGAACCCAGACTACCAAACGCTCATGAGAACCATCAACTGCCGGGATGACTCGCTCAGTACGCCGGGGGGCATGTGGGCCTCAATGAAGAACAAAAAGCGATGCATTGTCATTGCTCAGGGCTTCTTCGAATGGCTCAAGACCGGACCGAAGGACAAGTTGCCACACTTTGTGAAGAGAAAGGATGGCCGCCTCATGTGTTTTGCCGGGCTTTGGGACTGCGTTCAGTACGAAGGTAATGCCCCTTTTATCTCCTCACTACGTCGTGGCGCTTCTTGTTCTTCTTGTTCTTCTTGTTCTTCTTCTCACTAACCGTGTTTTTTAAGGCTCCGACGAAAAGCTCTACACTTACACCATCATCACCACTGACTCCAACAAGCAGCTGAAGTTTTTGCATGACCGCATGCCCGTCATTTTCAACCCCGGCTCGGACAAAATTAAGCAGTGGGTTGATCCGAGCCGTTACGAATGGTCGCGTGAATTGCAGTCCCTCCTCCAGCCATTCGATGGTGAGCTGGAGGTCTATCCTGTGTCAAAGGACGTGGGCAAAGTTGGGAACAACTCGCCTTCGTTTATTATTCCCCTGAACAGCAAAGAAAATAGGTCCAACATTGCCAATTTCTTCTCCAATGCGGAAAAGAAAATAGAAAAGAAAGAGCTCGTGGCAGAGGACGGTGATTTCGCCGCGAAAGAAGAGATCGCGACTAAAGACGAGGACGACTCAAAACGCAGTTCTAAGGAGAGTCCACCAAATTCCGGCCTCGACACCGCACAGGAGAAGCGCAAAATTCCGCCGACAAGTGCTGGCAGCCCGCCATCCAAAAAGATTGCCTCAGGAAAGGCAAAGATCAGTGCTACCAAAAATGAATACAAGAGTCCGAAGAAGTCAAAAGCGCCGGGTTCACAAAAGATTACGAGTTTCTTTGGTAATTCTGCGTAAGACTCCATCGCATGCGATCGAATTGGCCATAACTGATATGCAATTCGCTCCGGTTTGATACGAATTAAACACTCCAGAACACTCCAAAGCTCTCCTGCAAGGGCACGTTGCGGATCAAAACGACTTGCTACTCGGTGGAACTTCAATGCACTGCGTCGAGAAAGTAGCTTTAGCGTTCTCAACTAGGAAAGAGTTCATGCAATATTGGATACCCGCATTGTATAGAATTTTATGACTACAGTCTTCACTCTGGCGGCAAGTAACAGTAACTTACCCGCACTACCAATGGGCCAAAAGCCAGGCATCTTTGGTGTATACTGTCGTTGTGAAGCATAAGTCGTGGAAACCAAATAGGAATCCGAGTTGAATAAGTATAGCCCCAATGTCGGCGATTATAGTGCCAATAGGTTGTAACACAATCGTCTCACGGTAACGGAAGCAAGTTTTGGCGTTTGCACTACCGAAGTATACGGAGCGTTGCTGGGTGTGTGTCAGACCTCAGTATACGTGAGTGTTGGGTGTGCCTTTTGGGTCGACAAAATATAAAATACAATAAATCTAATTATTAAATAAGAAAAAAGTATATTTATAAGTTAAGAAAAAACTACTTAGTAATATTTAATTCTTACTATAACTTTAATTAATTAGAAAATATATAGAGTAATTAGAGTTTATAGAGAATAAGGTATTCCTGCAAGAAGAGCACTTAGAAAGCATGTCAAGAAGAGCATGTTACAAATGTGTTACGGATCACAGTGAGCCGGTTACGGATTCTGACCCAGTGGAGATATCGTGAGACAACCTTCCGGGTCCGATGACGGAATTCATAGATAGTAGTCATCTATAAGAAGAGGTCTAATTCCTCGTCAATTAGATAGAATAGAAGGACAATTCCACACATTCAGAAATCCATAGCTGCTCACATTGTGACAAAGCATGTCCCTAGTCACAAAGGCAACTACTTTTTCCGGTGGGCTTACAGCTACCTAAAAATTTTTTGCTGCTGTCTGTCACGGCGGTGTGCGTGTTCCCACCACATCTTTTCTCAGGATTAGACGACCATCGCAGGTTCAGTTTCGCCAGTTCTTAATAGATGAGTCGAGTAATTTTTGAAGCACTTTGTTCCTGATATAATCTTAAATGCGAGCTGGAGCGCAGGGCACAACTAGGGAGATGGAACAAAATGGCTAATCCTCTATCTTGTTTGCCTCAAACTTGTTTATGAGCGTACAGTTCCAGTACCCTGGATACTCCTCAGCGACGCCGAAACCAGCAAACCCCACACCCACCCGAGACTGAGTCAAGTGCATTGGCATTGGACCAGCCTAGTCATCAATAGCGGCATGTGTATGTTTTCGAGAAGCGCTCTCGCGACCATGGAGACACTTAGAAAACTGGTATATGTGTTCAAAACTATCAAATCTTCGTTGACGTCTGATATCTCCACGGCGCTGGCGAGTGGGTTGAGCGATCCTGTGGGTTGCACAGGGGTGCTGTGCAAGTTGATCTAGATCAAATGCATCAAAATATAATATATTCAATAATAATCTCTGTCTATCTAAGAGGGGAAAAACAAATCAAGATACGATGCCTACGATGCTCGTATGAATAGGGTGGCCGAAAGGTGACCATGTGACTCGCTCCGTGCTCTTGTTATGTGCTTGGCGGCAAGATTCCAACAGATCCAGTAGGTCACAGCCTTTTCGTCCAAGTCGACGAAATCACATAGTGGATGGTTTTGTTGGAAGCAACAAGTATGAAATCGAGTGGTCATGAAAGTGTGTATATTGAAGAAGTTGATGATTATCATTATGTAATTCTGACCTTCCACGAATGCCCTGAAGTCCTCCTACTTATAGCACCTTCCTTCCTTCCATATCCCCGTTAACTCCCTTACCTCCAGTATCTCCGGTATCCCTATTATCCAACAGGGCTACCACAAGTCGATGACGTTTCTCATAGATTATTCTAAGATGCAGGGTGTTTGCTTGAGCCATACAACTGTTATTGATATTTTTTCTCTGCAAAAGATTACTCTTGCTCGTCCTGGTCAATCAAGTCTCTGTGAAGAACAACCGTCAGGGGAATAAGTATGCTCAAGGGCGGTATGGAACGGACGTGGCTGAGCAAATACGAAAGTCCCTCAAGGGGGTCTTCATGTGTTGAAGAGGCCTCTAAATTCTACTCAAGCGGCAGCCGATCATAATGTTTCGCAGAAGGATCAAAAGTTTGGACGTTCTTTTTGTCTCAAAAGCTGGAAGTGAACGGAGAAATGAGGCTGCTTCGAAGCATCCAATTATCTGCCGGGAAAAAGGGACAATCCTGAACGCGGAATCCAAGAGAGCGGTAAGCGGTAGTGTCGGAAGCGACAGTATGGAAGTGAATTGGAAGGGAAAATAATAAGCATGTAATTTGGTGAATATTGACGATGATGATTAACGATAATATGTGATATGAATCCCTTTCCAATTACTGTCCAAATGCTTCCTTTTATGCCTGCTTTCCTTCCTGCCTCTAAGATCCTGTATTCCTCGTATCCTCGCATTTTTAACCTTTCCCGAGGTCATAACCGAATTCCTCCGTGATATTCAATAGCCTTCCACACTATTAACCATCCTTTTCGACAAGTCAGCCCCTTCGGTATTGTTTTGCCTTTTAACTCAGCGGATTTATGAAAGGCTGTAGAACTTACTGACATTGTTAGGCCATTTCGTGACCACCCATCTGCAGCTGAACCAATGTTATCGAGTAACTGCATAACTAATTTACCCCTAAGAATAGTGCCGTCATGTCTAGGTATAATGAACCAGTTTTTGATTTGGACTGCTTGCGTGCAAACGAGGCCCGCTCAATCGGAGCCAATTCCAAAGAGTTCTAGATGAAGCGATAGTCTAGCATTCTGGGCCTAGGTACAAAGATAGAGCTTATAAATGTATTACTGTCCCTAATGCACAATATTGAATGCAAACCCCTACAATACAAAATACACTAGATCTACATTACAGTAAGTATCCATAGAATTTTTCAAATCTTTTTTATCCGATTGAGATAGCACCCGGGCTTCCTAAAAGCAGAGCTGCATTACTGCGTAATAGCGGAGCCCGCTAACACAGGAGCCAAGGCTATAGCTGTTGCGTTATGTGCCTTCATACGTGTGATGGAGCAATTTGCAACAGTGGCAATCGGCAGGAATAGATGGATTTGAATAGGAATGAATTGAATTGAAGAGCCTTCGAAAGGGACGACTTCTAACGATGCCTCTTCCGAAGAGCACTCTAATCCTCCTGTATAGTCCTTCAGCAGCCGGAACATTTTCTTGAATTTAGTGGCCTTAAACCTATATTCCTTGGCATCGTGCCACCTGCTTCCACTATCACGCAATTCTATCTAATCGAGGCCTTGGTAATTTCCGAAGGACCACTCTAATCTCAACAACAGCAGCCCAGTGCAAACTGGTCCACGGAACCCGTGCTGCTACTAAGAACGCCGCGCTGTTCATCTGGCAAGCTCCCCGTTAAATAAGGCGACAACGAAAAAATCAACGTCTTGCAGGATTCGATCTTCCAGTGATTTGCGAGACAGGGAAGGTCACAAGCAAAGCTTCAGGCAGCAGCCGCACTGGCCTCATGTTCACTCAGCCTGTCGACAGATCATTTGCCCATGAAAGAGAACCAATGCTGCGGGAGGCCGTTAACCCCTAATAAAACTTACATATATATCCAGTCAATGGAGTACTGTCTGCCTAAACAAACTGCTGCCTAAAAAGACTTGGCCTTGCTAGTTACTGCACCGCTAAATGCGTCTCTCAATGAAACCCTCCCCAAACAAGACATCAATCTTGGGACAATCCTTGTTGACCTCCAAAAATGTAGCGAACAGCCAAGCCGAACTAGTGACTCAGTCTGTTCGTATTAATATTATTATATTCCACTACTCATAACAAAGAATGTTTAATATATTCTCTCTACAGCTTAACTCCAAACGTTATGGAAACCCTTTTTTTTTTCTTTAAAGTGGGGGGACTGGGGGGGGTGGAGGGGCGGCTGGAGTTAAGGGAACCTCATATTTGGGTAAAACCCCCAGAACATGAATTCATACTTCCCTATTTAGTTTCGCTGATGGAAAAAATCGTTGTCTTTTTAGCTAGGGTCACATTATTAGCCCGGAATTTGCTGCACAAATGGCTCAAGGATTGTGTTATTAACTAATAGACCCACCAGTAATAGTAATATCAAGAGCTCAAGGTATCTGGTTTAAAAAGAAGTCTTTTGTTAAGTACACTAGTAATAAAATTCTAAATAATAATAGAACCTAAATTTTAGGACATTATTACAGACAAGCTCATTATAAACATAGTTTAAGTACCTATATAAGTAAGGACATCTCCCTCCCCCGCCGCAAAAAAAAAAAAACTATCTAAGCCTTTTAAATAATTTGGATTTATTTTACACTAATATACTGTTTTATTTGTGGAAGAACTAAAAATATCGAGAATGCACCCTTTCAGTCTTATTTTAATATTTCTTATCCTCAACGAGGCATACATGATCCAAACCTTTCCAGCGCTCAAGCAAAATAGTCTTGAGAATACGACAAACAACCATATTAACAGTAAAAATTTTTTTCACCAGCCATATGTGTTTCAAAACCGGATTATCCATAAGTTTAACCAAGACAAGAATTTCACGTTAGTATATGCGCAAAATAATAATAAACATAAAGGTAATATAAATTAGCATGTAATATAAACCAACATTGAATTTATTATTCCTAACTTTATATAGGAAAGAATACTCTAAGTCCAAGGGGACTTTCTGATTTAAAAGAGCTCTATAATAAATGTCTCAGGCGCCGACCTCGCCCGCACTGTCGAATGCCTGAGGGACAAGCAACATCACCACAACAGCCGCATATGCGGGTCGGCGTCTATACGCCAAGCCAAGTTATGGGGCCCAATGGCGAAATAATAAATACCCGTCCGGGATCACCGTCAAGAGACCCTGGTCAACCGTCAAGAGACCCTGGTCAACCGTCAAGAGACCGTGGTCAACCGTCAAGAGACCGTGGTCAACCGTCAAGAGACCGTGGTCAACCGTCAAGAGACCGTGGTCAATCGTCAAGAGACCGTGGTCAATCGTCAAGAGACCGTGGTCAACCGCCAAGAGACCGTGGTCAACCGTCAAGGGAGCGTGGTCAACCGTCAAGAGACATCGATCGACTATTAAGTGAACCTCCACATTTAGAAGTCGACAAAACCTTTCTGCAGCGCTGCGGGAATAAATGTGTTGACTGCTTACTAAACTGTGTGGTTGGCTGTGTAGCCCGTTGTTTGCTCCTAGTAACGCCAAAGGATCCTCAACCGTCAAGAGACCGTGGTCAACCACCTAGAGACCGTGGTCAACCACCTAGAGACCGTGGTCAACCACCTAGAGACCGTGGTCAACCGCCAAGAGACCATAGTCAGCCACCAAGAGACCGTAGTCAACCGCCAAGAGACCGTGGTCAACCGCTAAGAGACCACGATCGACTATTAAGTGAACCTCCACAGTTAGAAGACGACAAAACCTTCCTGCAGCGCTGCTACGACATTTGTAACTACTTGAGCGATTGCTTGTTTAGATGTTTGAGCAATCAAAACCCTGGAGCTTCCGTATCATAATTAGACCTCTTAAACTAAATATTAACCCCTAATAAATAGAAATTAGTTAGCAGCTTCTGTTGGATTACACGGGTGTGTGTGTGGACCGGATGTGTGGATACACGGGCTGCGAGAGAAAGGATACGTGGCCTCTGGGCCTAAGGCAGGAATTCAGAACGGAAGTGTCTCAGATTGTAGGGGTATTTATAGGGGGATTTAGACGAGGCCGTCAGACGAGGGATTCTGCATCTATTATCTAAGTAACACTGCACATCCCATCAATGTGAACAAATTTGAACCTCTCCTATTATGTGGGCGGAAATGATCCTCTAGGGTGGCAAGGTTGAATTCACGTGCGTTGTGGACTTCGGCAAAAGAAAGAATACCACGAATTACAGGAGGCTTTTGCTTGAAGCCTTCTACGAATTGTACGGAGCGTTACTGGGTGTGTCAGACCTCAGTACATGTGAGTGTTGGGTGTGCCTTTTGGGTCGACAAAATATATAGGGTTTTTAGGTCTTTAGAAATATATAAATTATCTTAAGCAGTCTATGTTGAAAATACAACTACGCTACGTATAGCCATGCGAATAAAATAACGGGGCAGATGTTAATACTTTACGGAACGCAGGTCAATGTGACGCCACTAATTGCTTCGAAATTATTAGCTAAGCCATTGTGCAATGTGCGTTGCTTCATCACATGCAGTTCTTCCGACAAACATACATACGCGCCTGCTGAGAATGTGAATTAAGCAGTAGAGACGTTGGGCACCGAGCCGAGATGCTGTGCGCCGTGTTGGAAAGCCAATACTATTAGTTAGATATACTAAATTCCGACTTCTCTGGGTGTCTTGAGCTGTGAACCATCACGCGGATACTGCGTAACTCACTATGCTAATCACATATGAACCTTATGGTGTTGACTTTTAAACGGCCGCCTATTAAAAGTAGAGACAAATACTTAACTTTTCCCCAATCTTTCGACCTCCAGAGCCGCAAGAACAAATGCCGACTCCCCCAGCAAACTATTTGGCACAAGCGGTTGTTTTGTATAGTACTCATAAGTGGCTGTCGAGTTAAGACTGCACACCGACACAGTCTTGTCAAACCCGATGGTGCCATTCCCGGTGTCCGTGACAAATTTTTGAGTCATGTAATTGTAAGCCTTCAACGTAGCGCTCTTGTAATCCGGCTCCGAACCATGAATAAGGCCAATTCGCAGGGCCTTCAGCATGGAGAATGTGAAGAGCGCTGTGCTTGAACTCTCCAGGTAATTGCCTTGGCTGCCCGGAAATGTCACGAGCTGCCACCATGCCCCGGTCTCCGGATCAGCATACTTGACCAGCTCGGCAGATATCTGGCCGGCAATGTTCCGAGTGGTACTGCATAATTCAACGAGCGGTCCCCTTTGGACCGATTTGCACGACAGTTGATCCCACGCCTGTACGAGTCCCGCGAGGAACCATCCCAGCGATCGTCCCCAAACGTATGGACTTGCGCCGGTTGTCTTGTCCGCCCAAACAGCCTTTCGGGACCAATCGTAGCCGTGCACCAGGAACGACGTGTTTGTCTGGGTGCAATGATCACGGAGCAAGGTGATTTGTAACACAATGTCTTCCTGATTCACACTCTGCTGGGCCGCCATATATGGCAGCAGGGAAAACATGCCGTCCAGGTAGCTCCATTCTGGATAGACAAAGTACCACAACCCCCCGTCTGGATTTCTTCTCTGCAGCGCCAGAGAGGCATTGATCGCATGGTAAGCTTCCACCGATCGATCGCTGATAGGTGCGACCTTTGAGCCGATGGCTGATTGAATGGCCGTCGCGAGGGAGAACCGGTCCAGGGGCCGCGTCGCTGCGTAGCTCGCGTTTGTGAGGCCCGTTGAGGATGCAACGTCGAGGACTTGAGATAGGTATCTGGCGTATTTGTCTTTTTTGTCTGGGTATTGGGCAATCACGGCTTGGATGGCCTGCGCAAGGACGCCGCTTTCAAGAGTGCTGCTGGCAGCTCCGGAGTCTTGAATGCCTTGTTTGCGCGAAATGATGCTGTCGACCAGGCGCGTGGAATCCAGCCGTTGACTAGACGTTGATGGTGTTGCGGCTGCTAGCAGGCATGATGTGGCCGCTGCTGCCACCGCAATTGGGGAAAGTCGCATGGCGATGCGCGGTGGTTGGTACCCTTAGATTGAACTTTGGATGCCTGATGAAGGAGGGGAGTTAGAGTTGGTCTTATGGAATTGGCGAGGTTGGTGGTTTTTGTTCTTTCGTATACTCCGTGCGGCTTACGACGGCTGTCGCTGGGAAATACATAGCGTTCTCGCTTATGTGTGGGCATATTGAACTCGTGAGAAAATAGATCGGATCGGCGTCATGCCATCAGTTTGAGATTTCCGCGCCCGCACCCGCGCCGCTTGGCGTCGATCTCATTAGTGTCTACTGAGTAACCACGGCGTACGTATGGAGTACACACGTGTTATGCCGCCTTTGCTTCCCGCATGGGCCGCGCGAGTCTCACCTACCTTGTGGCGCTTTTGGTCTTAATCTTTTCTGCCGGTGAAGCCCAATCCCGTCGAGAATCCATGTTGACTGTGCTTTTGTGTGACGGATTTGTAATTTGATCCACGGAACAAGGGTGCTGGGTTATCTAAGTCCACCACCGATGCTAATACTGCCCAAGATGGCATTGATTCGTTCTGGCAGGCATTCATCGATGCAGGAGCCTGCATCGAATGGAGCTCTGATGTCTTGCAATCAAATACTGAGCCATGCGTCTATTCCTATTCATGGCGTCTAGATTTGTAAACTACCTGTCAAGAGTAGAGTGAGATAGTGAGTTGATTCCAGAGTGCTTAAGCACGCGTGTATATGTCAATGTCCCGAGTTCGCGGATTTTACGGCCGGCAACGAATAATTCACGCCGCATCCTGCACACCTAGCAATGCATTGGGCATGAGATTAAATAGAGTTGTTTTTATTACACCCTAGTGTTACATGTCATGATTTCTCTGGTGGATCAGGATTCATGATCCGAAGGGAGCTGTTCATCCTGGGTAAAATCGACTCAAGACTTCCCGTCAAGTTTCTCCTGGCGTACAGACTGTGGCCAAGTGGGCCAATCCTTGCGTCCGGGAACGAATGCTTACAGGATGCCGTCATGAATTCCCCGTCGAATCTTGCGGGACTTATACCATCAGCTCCCGTGTCATTGTTCTTCCCTTTCCACCTTTTCTTGCGACATGTAAGATAGAGGATGCCTGATGCGACAAGAACTGCGGCGGCAATGCAGCCAATAATGATTGCTATCAGGGCTGACCGCGTAATCCCTCGATATGAATCGCTAACAGTGGCTATTTCTGTTGCTGGGGGGATGACATGCGTCGGAATAACGGTGACAGTTGCCACGACCCCTCCCACAGTTGTGACCGCGGTCGAATATGATGGTGTGGCGATGGTGCTCGTTGATTGAATTACGGTAAAAATGGCGGTTCTAGAGTAGTGCTGCTTCTGCTGCTGCTTATATCAGTATCGCAACTCGTATTCAGGCTGAGAATACTTATCAAATACCTCGTCTCGTGTTGAGCTAGATGCGGGCTGTGATTTTAACTCAACCTTAGCACCTTTCGTTCCCGTAACCAAGCCCTCATTCACTAAAATATAGCTATAGTAGCCCTTGCCGCCGCACATATCAGATGGATAGCCCGGACAAGGTATATCGCAGCCATCGTGCTGCGTCGACAAATCCGGCGTGTAGTTGGAGCACCAGCAGTCACTGCCCCGGATGACAGCGTACGCAAACTTGCCGCCGCATGTTTTCGTACACTCGCCTGCACTTTGGTATATATCCGTACCTGCAATATATTGTCAACTAGGCAGCTGCAAATGCTGGAGTTTGTGGTCATTTCCGTACTCGCACCCGACTCTGACGTATTGATCTCGGCGCATAGCCTGTGAGCTCCAGTTCCCATGGGTGCCGTACAGATGCACCACGACCAAAACCCAAGCAGACCTCTCATGCGCATTTTTACGACGCCGCCACAAAATAAAAAAAATAGAACAATTGCAACTCCTCCATTCCAGATGAGCCCGCGAGGAATGTGTTTATTACAACATGTTTACTGACTGTTCCCACCTTCTCAGGCACGGCAGCTGATCCAACCAGTCGGCTTTGCCGCATAGAGGTGCACCTAGTAACTACTCCGTAGAGAGCCCACGTTCAGCTGGTCGACCCTGGCGGTTGTCTCTCGTACGGTCAAGGCGTGAACTCTATTGTGGGCGATGATGCGTTGGTCAGGCACTAGCGTGGGTGTTCCAATGGCTGGAGCCTCTCCTTAAATTTCAGTAAACTTTCGTAAGGCGCCGTATTTGAGTGACTCGAGGACGTGCGGAACTCGGGGTCGTCAGGGGTTGAACTCTAGACCAAGTGTTTGGCGGATCAAGATGCATCGCGGGCTGTTTTTTCAGGGGCAGAGGGGGCATGGTCGTACGGTGTGTTCTTGGCTTGAAGAGCCGGAATTCGGGACGATCCGGCTATGTTGGCTCGAGTTGCAGGGACGTCCCTTCATCTCGGTGACATCGTCTGCTGCGTGCATCTGAAAAGAGACAGACGACTAAACCGGCGATGTACATTGCACATCTTCAATTACATTGTCCTTTAGGAGGACTTATGATTCATGATTGTACTATGACGGTGTGGCTCATTGACATGCCCTTCTCTGCAGAGTCTTGTACGGAGTAGTAAGAGCCGACACGAAGATAATAAGCTTCAGCATAGTGGCGGCCCAGGCCGCATATGCGAAGAATAAGAATATTCGTGCGTATTTAAGCTTTGCCACGCTGCTGCTTAGAGAATGTACCGGGCAAATGTATGCAGCTAGCTTTGCACAGGGCAACATGTTGAAGATGCTCTGTGAAACATGTGAGACGCGCTTTGCTCTTTTCCAACACTTTGGGCAACCGATGACCGCAGATAGTTAACATTTCAACCAATGTCTCTCCCAACTGTAAATAGTGAAGCTCGTCCTGTTGTCACCTCATCCACGGCCAGCCAGCCAGCCAGGATCGGCAGAACAGCGGCACTCTATTTCTCGATGTCAGCCTTAAGCTAGCGTCGATTATGCCAAAGACGGCTGCTAGTCAGCCCGCCTGCATGATCTCAGTGGAATGTTCGTCAAGGCTCAGTAAAAAGTGTAGAAACTAGTTAGTTTCACATCTCCATGAAAACTAAAATGGACGATTATCCGCGAATGAAGACTGACTGTCTCCTCATCTCCAGGTCTAAACTAAGACGGAGTCAGCGCGTGAAGTAAGCCTATGATATTAGTGGAGATTCTACGCCGTTCCATGATATTACCTCTTTGGTCAGCACCCGTCCCAGTGCAGCTGTTTGAAACAGATTGGCAGCAGAACTGATATTAACGTAACTCATTAAATAACGACCATATCCCCCATCTTGGCTTGTCCTTTGCCGTATCTTTATCATTGATGTCGTCCTTGCCCTGGGGCTCAAAGTCTCTGCAAAATCTCCATGCATACTCATGATCCTCCATTTTCCCGAGGCGCTCCTTGAACGGCTCGAACAAGCTCTTGGCATCGTCTATAGTCTTCGCAATACTCGAAACCTCATCGATTGTATCGTAAAACGTAGCGTCCATATCCTTCATCATCTCAGCTTTGTCGTCCATGCTCAAAGCATATCTCATCTTGACACGCCACGAATCCGGCTTGAACGGAAGCCAGGATTCACAGCTAAGCTCCTCTCTCGTCTCCTTGTGTTTCCAACGTGCATCATCACTCGTGAAATTCGCTACCCACGCACCGCCTGTCGATGGGACAGCGACATGTACGTCTGAAGGGAAATGGCTGTCGTAGAATGTCCCGTCGTTGACTTTGCCCGCGTGTCTGAGGTACAGGTCCCAGTTCGGCCACCACTGTGCTCCAAATCGAACCATGCGAGTGGCGAGGGCGTCGTCTTCATCTGCAGACCTTTCTGTGTCTTTAGTATGCGGTAGTCCGAGATACTGAAGGTCCACGGACGACGGGTGTCTGAGAAGCACGAGGCCGCCTGTCGAAGGGTACGCTACAAGGTACCCGTCTCCGTTGAATATGTTGGACCTCTTGCACCCGTTGGGGATTTTGAAGGTGCCACTGGACCAGAGGCCCATGTAGTCAATGTACTGGTTGTCGCCGTGCACCGAGCATCTTGCCTCGTCTGTGCCTATGTCGACGCCGCATTCGTGCTTCTCACACGGAATCTCATATTTGCCATTTTCATACGCGCTAGATATTCCAGCAAGAAACGCGAATAGTAGAAAAATGCAAGTCGTTAGTTTTGTTCTTATCATGATGGCGGAATGGTTGGAAAAGCATGCAATGGCACCATCACCAACATCTTTCAAGAAAACAGCCAAGCGCCTGCAGGTAAAGCTGTGTTGGAGGACAAGAACGTGGCTTTGACAGACGCAGACGGCAGTCAGCCACGTCAGCAGGTGCCACTGGCAGTGGCTTGGGCGGAAGTGGCACACTGGTTCCTTCCCTGTAAGCAAGCCCACTTTAAGTGAATCCTTCCACCAAGAGACTGGTATAGCTAGCAAGTAAAATGCAGCTAATATAATCCTTTGTTTCAAAAAAAAAAAAAAAAAAACCGATGCTGAAAATAGCAATAGCCGAGCTAGATATACCCTATTAAGCGCTTATTCTAAGTGTAGCCTGCAGCCGACAGAATCCTGTTTCCAAAAATAAACATACAATGCTCGATATGGCAACAGCCGAGCCGGACATATCCAATAATCCAAGCTTTGGCACTCGGTGCGGAACCCGCCTGGACAGAAATAGCTTCCGCTTGAAGCTCGTATAGTAATAGGAGTGGGATCATCAGCGATATACTGGTTCTAAGGATGAGTGAATCCCTGCAACTGCGCGTGCTCCCCAAAAAGATAGCTGACCAACACTTCGGACATGACTTTTTTTGTGTGCCCTCCGTAGTATCGGTAAACCGTGAATGAGGCTCGAGAGCACATGGCTGTGGTTTCATCCTGAATTTCGCAGAGTATAAAACACTGGAATTGCCCATTTCTTGTACATCGTACACTATATTACAATTGTTTGTCAATTTGATCAACTTGCAGCAATGTCTCTTTACGCGTTCAAGGTGGCCAGCCTTAGCTGCCTGTTGTCTCTTGCAGCTGTAAATGCAGCACCAGCGGATGGTGGCAAAGGTGGTGTCAGCCCGTTTAACAAACTGGGCACAAGCTTAGTTGACTATACGTACGTAACCGGTGCTGATTAACTCTTTGTGGAAATTAACCGTTCTGTTACAGTGATTGCAAGAAAGTGAATGGCATCGATCAGAAAGATTACATCAACAAGGCATACAAAGAGGCACACACGATTATAAATCTCGACGGGGTCAAAAATAAAATTGCCTGGGATTCAGTGGCGGCTGAAGACTTTTTCGGCCCTGCACGTACGATCACAGTATCATAACTTTTACTAGAGACCTACTGACGGCTCTGCAGAGTTCAATAAAGACCAGCAAGGTCAGATCCAGGCTGTCCTCGCCAATGTCGAAACAATGCAACCCGGGTGGTTCTTCAACCCCTTTGGTCATTCGCTCCAAGTAGGTTAGGCCCTTATATTTCCATGGTAAATGCTGACCGTGCAGGTCCGTTGCGATGACCCCAAGAAGAATTGCGGATCGGGCGTGACTGCTTATACCGTCAATCCATCGGGAAATGAAAAGCCGTACATAACCTTTTGCCCGAGCTTCTTCAGAAAAATGTCACTAGATGACGCAGTCAAAAGTTACAAGGACAGCGATAATCCAGAAATAAAGTGGAATGTGGACGGATATATGAACCGAGGTAAGCGACGGTCATTTTATTTTTTTTTATTTTGGTCAAAACATTCCATGGCTAACCCGTGACTGGATGTCCAGGCCTCATCTTCCTACATGAGCTCTTTCATCTTGACCTCGCCGCTGATTCGGAAAAAGGGGAGCCCAACCCTAAGATTTACGACATATACATCACGTATTACGATAGCAGAAGGAATGGTGAAATATCGCGGCCAACGAAGGCGTACGAGGCCCGACTATCAAAGCTCCTGGCGCGGTTCTTACCGAAAGAGCCGACCAAGAAAAAACCAAACCCAAAGTCGACAGGCTGGTGGGTGCAACGCAACGTGGACAACTTCTCGCGCTACGCCATGGCGCACTATCTGCAGGATAAAATCGGTGGATATCCGTTCATGCCATTCATCTACGATGAACTCAGGGATCCCTTGACGCCTGATCCGAGACCCGGAAAGACTAGCCTCATTGGGTTTCAGGCCGATAATGGCACTGCTGCTGTCAAACTGACCATGGACAAGTCGGACGCGTCGGATCAAAATGAGGACGGAGATGTCAATGTCGATTCAACGCATACCACGGACGAGGTGTTCGAGGTCGGCAAGCCAATTCCTTTGGATGCGTATAGCGATGCGTACAGGAAGGCATACGGCGAGTGGGTGGATGCCCTCAAAGGCAAGAGCGATGGAAAATGCAAGCTGGAGGTCGAGGAGATTTGGACCTGCGAAGACGTCGCGTCCAACTTGTACGCCTCGGTTAAGATTACGGATAACGGTGGCAAGGTCGTGTACACGACTCCGGGTTCCGCGCACTCGCCTGGCCAGCCCATCAACGATGGCCATGCGCTCCAGATCAATGAAAAGGGCATGGCCAAGACTTTGACTCTGGTCGGTGAGCACACCAACGATTACATCCAGTTCAGCTACGGGGATAAGTCCTGGACTTCGAATGATGACAAAGGCGACGCCACCTGCAAGCTTGTCGGCGACAACTGGGACAAGGACGGACCGAAGGGCTGCCCCAACGCCAAAGCAGTTGTAAGTTTCTCCAAATACTCACGATGATGATGTGCTGACGGCTCTGAACCAGGTTCGCAATTTCGGGTGCCAGTATCCGTGTGAGAAATGAGAGATTCTGAGCGGCTGATTCTTCCAGGCTCTATTTTGCCGCTGACGGCTTGGCTGACTAGGAAGCGGTGGAGGAAATTCGAGTTCACCATGGAAACGCGCCATTTCTAGCGCACGGATTGCGTGTTAATCATGGGGCTTCTGGCATCACCCACGCAATACTCACTACCTCGCGGGCAGGATCATCCCGTCAGGATCATCCCTTCAGGCTCTTGTCGACTCTGTCGGCGGCCAGAGCCAGTCACGAGCCAGCAGTACGCCGCCTCCTAAGAGGTCTGCTTAAGCACTCATCAGCTGGACGCTGATCTTTGTTGCAGTAGAGCAAATGCATAAAGCTGCGTGAGCTGATGAAGGAGAGCGAGATATAAACTTATAATTTAACAAATGTCTCTTGTATTATATAGTAGGTAACTAACTACCTTAAAATCTGAAATGGGTGGAAGGGTAGATTTAGTTAATGTTAGTAGTGCAGTGGGGGAGTTTTTTTTATAGCGCTAATGTGCCGACAAGTCAGGTACAATGTAGGTACCCGCTGGCGGTAAGATTTAGCCTGGGACTGTGCTGTAATATAGCGCTAATAGCTCTTTGTGTGCTGGGTCCTTCTTGACTGTCAGAGTGGATCCGCTAAATTTATAGTGATTTCTTGCCGATGCCCTGTGTTCTCTTCCTGTAACCTACGCTGTTAGCCTGAAATGGCTTTTAATAGACTTAGCATGGCGCTATTATTAGATGCCGTACTCCGTATATGGTAGCCTGATCATGCTCATGCTACATGAACGTTAGACTCGGGTAACTAATATTTTTTCCGATGGCTGAGATTAGCTAAACACTAGCCTCTATCACAGCCTCCGGTACCCTAATTTTCTGAATTCCATAAAAGCCTTTCATTCCTACAATGGCCGTAATCCATGTCGGCGATGATGATTTTGACACTACTGTTTTGTCCTCAAGTGAACCAGTACTGGTTAATTTTTGGGCAGAATGGTCTGGTCCATCTAAAATGATAGCGCCCGCACTGGATGAGTAAGGTCTGCCTTTGTCTTATGTAGTAAATAGAAGTGCTAACATGTATTAATGTCATCTAGGTTATCTGATGCATATCAGGGTCGAGCAAAGGTTGCTCGCGTCAACGTTGATAAGAATCGTGCGCTTGCGGCAAAATATCTCGTCCGAAGCCTTCCATATATGGTAATGTATAATGGAGGGGAAAAGGTGGGAGAACAGACTGGTGCGGTGGGGAAAGCACAGTTAGCTGAAATGATTGACAAAGCTCTAGCGTAGATAGCTTAAGAGGATTATATGAAAATTAAGTTGCAGGAAATACTGAGAGCCACCGGTATTGTCCCTATGCTAGTTGTCGCCTTAACTTATAGTTAGTTACTAATGCACAACGGCTAGCATTATTGTTTCTTGCTCTTTGTTCTCTCTATCCACACCGGAAGCTCTTTTTGCGCAAAATAAATTTTTTGAAGTGAAATACATTGTTCTATGTAGTTACCACTTTTTCCTTCTCTTTCGGTATTTCTTTTCGTCACTCATGGACTCGTCTCAATACGTAGCTTTGCTGTATCTCGAGGGGCCGGCTATACCCCGCCAGAGAACATTTGACTGGCAGTTCGATATTTACAGTAACGGATTTACGTGGTGTGGCGCTGTACGATGTAGTTAATATTTAAATTATTTGTCCGTGGAGTCAGCTACTCATATTTGCCTTTCAACTCCCAAGATCCTACGTAAGCGACGTCTATTTGGCTTTACTCAGCATCTCTTTAAATAAATCCCCATACTTGGTCATGATCGGGGATATTGGGCTTGTTCCATCCAGAAGCGCGGTGAGAGCAGCCACCAAGGCACTTGCCCTGGACATATCATCTGGAGCGGGGAGCCATTGAGACATACAAGGCAGAGTAAAGCAAGCTGACATTGAAGAAACACACATACCGCACATGAGCTGCGGACCAATAAGCCGTCCACAATGGCCACCGTGGCCGGCCGTCTCCATTTCCGTTCACAATGCGACACAAGAGGTCAAGTGCGCAATTTACTTCAATTATCGCTCGTCATATTAGAGAAGTTCGACATTTCTACTAAATTTTCTTTATTTGTTTTAGCGTCAGCGACTACCAGTTTGCATCATGCGCCTGCTCAACATAAACACCTTCCGGCTGGAGGAATTCATGACCTCTCCACCGCCCTATGCCGTACTCTCGCACACCTGGGGAAATGAAGAGATAAGTCTGCAAGAGTTCCTCAGCCCTGACTTCCAAGCCAACGGATCAAGAAAGTCGGGATGGGCTAAGATTGCCAATTTTTGTAACACTCTACGAAAGTCTCAACCAACGCCGCCAGTCGAGTATGCCTGGATTGATACTTGCTGCGTCGATAAAACAAGCAGTGCCGAGCTGTCCGAGGCCATAAATTCCATGTTTCGTTGGTATAAGGCATCCGCATTCTGTTGCGCCTTCCTGAGCGATGTCCAAGGAGAAGCGGATCATCTTGGACCGGATTTTAATACAGCTCGCTGGTTTACGAGGGGCTTCACCCTGCAGGAGCTTCTTGCCCCAACCGATGTACAGTTTTTCGACGCAGTTTGGCAATTTATAGGTAGCAAGAAGACATTAGCGAAGAGGATTGCCAGTATCACCAGAATTCCAGAAGAGCTCCTCTCAGATGGCCGTTTTCAGGCTGCTAGTATTGCTCAAAAGCTATCGTGGGCCTCGGGGCGACAGACTACGCGCACCGAGGACATTGCGTATTGCCTCCTGGGTATTCTTGATATTAACATGCCGCTTCTCTATGGAGAAGGGAGCAAGGCCTTCATACGGTTGCAGGAGGAAATACTGAAGCAAAACGACGACCAGTCCATTTTCGCCTGGGACGCATCTGGTATAGACCCTCGCGCACAGAAAATCGGCGTCTTAGCCCCATCACCCAAGTACTTTTCAGGTAGCAGCGGCATTCAATGTCTACCAGCGCCTTTAGGAGGGGAGCCATCGATTTCCAGCAGAGGGATCAGTATTGACCTCCCTCTGCACAAAGCTCAGCCGTTACCGTCCATGAACTCGGCAAGTCGTACGAAACGTAGCCACACCGTCGTTCTTTCATGTCCAATGAATGGCGACATTGGATCCAGAGTTGGAATTCATCTCATCCTAGATCCATCCCGGGCGGAATTCTATACCCGCGAGGCATCTCCGCCCGAAATAATGCAAATCAAATCTCCCGAGATGCAGACGAGACGAATCGTGTTGCAGAAACAGATTATGGCGGATTTATCTCCGCCAAGCCTTCTCCGGTGTCTATTTCGGTATAAGCATGACCCTCCACTGTTGTGGGTGTGGAAGGAGTGCTACCCAGGAAAGTTCTGGACACACAACCAGGCGGAGCAGTCTTTGACGCTTGACCTGCCAGTGGACAAGATCTCAAAGCCTCTACCTGAATGTTTGAACGCCGCAGTCGTCTTTCATTATGTTGCCCATCCATCCAAGAAACAACTATATTTTGCCGTCGAAATGCGATTCAGGCCAGTGTCGGGACGGCTCTACTCCAGCAGGCTTGTTGATTTGACCCAGGCGTTCGCGGATACGCAGAACCAGTCTCTAAAAGAAGTCATAGACGAGAAAAATTACTCAACTGAGCCTAGCAAAAATGGGGGCGTTGTTAACGGAGCACTAAGCTCATTCATTTGGAAGCATCCTAGTATAATACCAAGCTCTATCTCACTAGATACGGGGAGCGTCTCGAAGCTTGTGCTGTCCGCAACGTCGGCGCCTGTTCAAGCAATCATCTCATTTAAGTACATTCATGGAGCCCCTACATATACCGTTGTCTTGTCGAGGGGACATCGGTCATTTCTGCGCATTTATAAATGAACCAGGCGCTCAACATGGCGACCATTTGACTATCGGAATGTCAACACGTTTTGGTGTAGATATTTTGGATAAAACCTTGACTGGTTGAATCACTAGCGGTTAGAACATGGATCGCAGGTCAATGAGTGTAGCCGACTCGAGCCAGTCCTCAAACCTGCCTTCGCAGCGGAAGAAAACAACATTCAAGCTCTTGCCAAATTAAATGTAGCGGGATATTTACGAGGCATATGAGTGAAAAAATTTTTACCGGCTAACATTGCCGGTCTAAAATGTTGCTCACCAGCGTGTCATAAACTAGAGCTTTCTACTCTTCACTCAGAGAAGACGATATAATAAACTTCGGATCCGTTCCCCCTTTTGGAAGCATGCACTTAAGATATGGGTTGCATTAAAATTTTCTCCTTGGAGCAACTACCGCGGGGACATCTGATAGCGGGTGATGGGCTATTACTTTTCCACCACTGTTACATATAGCTTGATAATACGCCAAGATTGCGTGCCATATTGAGCTGCTTGTACATGAGTGATGAAATCGCCCACTGCATGGCATGCGCTGAATTTATGCTAAGACTCACAAAATATTCACAGGGAACGGCTTTGAGCGACAAGCTGGGATTGACCAACTTGGCAGGCGGCATCGTCCTGGGGCAAGAAAGTGGCGAAGCTACTTAAAGTGGCAAAACCTTGACACCAGTCGCCGTGGGTTCGGGGACGGACGGGAAAGGCTGTCAGGTACGGTGTCCGTACCGGGCTTACAGGGTCTCATCGGCCAGCCTTACATGTTTGATGATGGCTAGACTACTAGTTAATGTGGGATTCTTCCATGTGAAACATACCTCGAAAAAAAAAATCTGGTTCGCGAGGTCGTGACGTCGCCTCTGTGTCACAGCTTACGTTGCTGGCTTCGTTGGCTGCAACCCCATTGAAACGATTGTCGGTTATCTTGGCGCGGATGGTGCGTCTGTTACGCGTCGAGACTTGTGATGGCGAGGTCCAGGGCAACATGGGACTCTATGCAGGGTCTCATGGATGGCCCGGTCGGCCGATGGATAGCATGACATGGCACGTTGCGCAGTTCATAGGATAGGTTCATCTTGCCTGTTGCGATGCGAGGTACGGAGTATTTTTAGCGAAATTACCCGTTAACAAATTGGCAGTGGGCCGTTTGTAGCTTCTAGACATGCTCTAGATCTCCGATATGGAAGACAATCAGGTCGCACGTGAAACTCGACAATGAACGAGGCAACTTTTTATTAATAACAGCAGTGGTGGGCGGTGACAGGTCGCGCCACCTATGTTCCGCCTTAGCCCGCATCGCAACCTTTTCCCAATCGGGTAGCCGATCGTGGGGATGGATGGACCGCCTCAGGCGAAAGCATCTCTGCCCACTCCGTGTTTGTTTCTGCATGTTCGTCAGTCCAGATGACCCGACCCAGCAAGCGATCCTGCAACCAGCGGCTAGCCAGTCGCCCGCCTTGGCACGCAGAGTGCCCGACATGACGTGGTCTGAAGTCAAAGGCATTGGCGCTGTGCCATGTTGCCCTCGCCGGAGACGACACCGGATTGTACCTGACAGACAGGCATTCCAATGCAGCCTGAGAATCACGGAAGAGAGATCATGCTCGGTTTCCCCGGGGTAGTGGGTTCGCCGTCAACATTTGAACAATCTACCCTCTCTGGACCCCAATTCTTTCCTGTCAATGGCATGCGGGGGACAAATTACGTGCATACTTCACGGCGAACCAAACCACGCTGCAAAGGGTCACGTAATTTGTCCCCCGCAGGGAAAGGCACGATCAGAGACATTGTTGGGGAAGGGAAGTGGAGGGATTCAAAATCTGCAAATAAAGGCGAACCATCGGTCGGTCGCTAGGGGCTTCAAGGCACTCCAAACGAACCACAATTGGCTTATCATCAAGATCTCGCTGATGGGAGTCTCGAGAGTCTTCCCTTCACATGTGCGAGAGACCCTGGTGGCGTGGACCTCTGGACGATGAGGATGGTCCGTCCCTCCGTGCCTCCTACGTATTGCACGTACGTATCCACACAACCTTCGGTAACATTTCCAAAACATTGGGGCGGATCCGGGGTGGCGGATTCAAGATATAATACCTTCACTCTTCTCCAGTCCGGTCGGTGTCATTCGTTTCCTAAACAGAACCGTAACCTCAACCCAACGGGAAGGGCTATACGCACAACACATACTACACATTCAATATTGCCCCCCCAACAAAACTGTTTCTTTTTCAATAACGAAGCAGCCATGTCTGGTTCACAAGGGAACCCCAAGGACTCCATGAAGTCCACCTGGCGGAACAAGGAACGCAGCCAGTGGAACCTCGCACATTGGTTCTACGAAGTCTTCGATGTGCACCCACAGAACAAGAACCAAGAGGTTCCCGTGCACCAAAAGAGCGAGAAAGTTCCTCACTTGGCCGATTGGTACATGCACCGATGGGTCATTGTGCATGCATCGATTCCTCTGATCCTGCATCACCTGTATGTCATGTACACGGGACGCAATCTCACTGCGCTCCAGGCCATCATTTTTTACAGCGCTTCCTTTAAACTGTCTGCCATTCGCGAGATGCACATTCTTCGCGACACAGGCCACCAGTTCGGGTTCCTTGACGGCGACCAGCATGAGCGAGATGGCGTTCCTGACGTGGGCGTCTGGAAGGTCATGAAGTCGCTCATCTCTACTTCCACCATCCGACCCGTCTTCACCGTCTTCCTCGCCTACCGCGCCAGCGAAACCCCCGCCGACACGCACTGGTGGTGGCTGCCCCTGGAGGCCGGCCTGTATGGCATCATCCTCGACTTTTGGTTCTACTGGTATCACAGACTGATGCACGAAGTCGAGGATCTGTGGAAATACCACCGCACTCACCACCTCACCAAGCACCCCAATCCCCTCTTGACCCTGTACGCCGATAACGAGCAAGAGTTTTTCGATATTGCAGGCATCCCACTCTTGGCCTACTTTACCATGAAGTTGATGGGTTGCCCGATGGGTTTTTACGAGTGGTGGGTGTGCCACGAATACGTCGTCTTTGCCGAGCTAGCTGGACACAGCGGCATTCGTCTGCACGCCTCCCCTCCCAACACACTCACCGTCTTCCTCCGCATGTTTAAATCTGAGCTTGTCATCGAGGACCACGATCTGCATCACCGCAAGGGCTGGAAGTCAAGTGGTAACTACGGCAAGCAGACTCGTCTGTGGGACCGTATTTTCGGCACCTGCAAGGACCGCATCGAGTGTGACATCTCCAATGTTGACTTTGTCAACCAGGCTACCATGCCAGTGTGGTGAAGCGTCATAAGATGCATAGTGATGACCAAGTCGTATGAGAAAAGAGTAATGATAAAAGGCGACGTTGTGGTGGTTCGAGCGAGAGAAAGAGAGCCTAGAATATGTGGGGGTTACGGCTCGCGTGTACCGAAATTCTCAACCTTTTGCAAGGCATGGAGAGTGGTTCGAAAAGCGGCGTTAATGTTGGCATAATTGTGGGGATTATATAGAACATGAGAGAGATATCCAGTGTTATGAAGTTTACGGAGGCATGCTGTTTTTCCCTTTTTTTTTGAGGGGGGGGAGGGGGTTCTTTGTTCTAAGTGCGGATTTTCCCAGTTTCAATACCACTAGATTAGATATAATACTAGCAGTAGAAGCTTCACATTCTGTCCTATGGTACGCAATAAATTTGTCAAGATGAGTCATGGTTTTATTCATCAAACGAGGCAGTAAGTTAATGGTACGCATATGTGTTTATAAAACACTGTTTTACTGTTCGGTATTTTGTCAAGGAGCAAGCATACAGCTACATGGCCTGAAACAAGCAAGCGAATTACCAACCACAAACAATTTGCGGAACGCTGTCTCATCGGAAACAAAGCAGGAAACTTGGTAGTTAGTTAATTCTAGTCATTCATTTAGTCATGGACTATTTCATTAACGTGAGCCCATGATTCGTAGGGCACCCACCATGCGACAAGGTGATGACGTTCATTTGAGAACCATGATGTTGTGTAGGCAGCCTGCCACGGCCGACAGTAGTATATGACTGGACTTGTCTATAATTCACGTAGCGAGAGACATGAAATACTGGCACATCTTCACCCCACCAACAACGTGCAAGTTTTGTAGGTAAAAAATTGTCTGTGTACGGAGTACGCGAAGTTGTTTGCACGATGCTAGCGCTACCCTGAGGAGCTCCATGTAGACAGTCATGCATGGGCTTAGACAAGTCTTTGTGTTCGTGGTGAGCTTATCCCTTCCCATCCTACCAGTCCCATCACTTACAACGCACTTCCACGGCCACAAATCTCAACATATTTACAGTGCCATGGGACTAGCATAGCAAACGCCACAATAAAAGTTCCCACTTATTTCCGTCGTGAAGTTTTTTCGATCACATACTTACGGAGATGGAAATTTACCTACTGCCAACCTACCAAGCTAGAATAGCCGAAGGGCCTATTTGCTATTAGACCCTTTGTGCACGTATGTAACTGAGACAGTCCATCCGTCAAGTCAGGATGTTTTCAACTATGTTCTACTTCGTTTAGAGAAGCTGGTTCACATTGAAGGAGGGATAGAGTCAACATCAACGATGAGACAATTTTATATTGGTTCCGTTGTCAAGTCACCACATGTATTTCTCTCCGCGACAGTTGTCTACGATATTTTCCAAACACCTTTATTTTAGGTGAAATATCTTAACACATTTACAACTGTTCAGTCGGTAGTGAACCATTGAAAGTTGATTTGCCCTTTACGCGAACTACTAAGTTGTGGAAGTTTCGGTAGAACGACAATTTTGAGTGCTGATTTGGACCTGGAATTAAATATCCCAAAGCATGTCGATCAGACAAATTTTGTGTCATCGCTGCTATGATAGCCTATGAATTGACATATGTTAAAAAAACGTGGATAATGCTCACTGGAATGACCGCAGGTCAGTATGGGCCGTGCGTGACGTCCCCTACAATATCCTCATTTATAGCCGTTCAGTCAGTCTGCTACTAATTTGTCACATCCTCATTGATAGTAAATAGACTATTGATTCTTTTCCTTGTGCCCCTTAAACCATCCTACGACCTAATGTGTACGTGCAAGACCATATTTTTATGTACCTCGAGTGTTTTGTCACCCGATATCTGAGAAAATCTCCTATTTACTGCACAACGAACTGCTTGTCATGCGACTTCTTCAGAGTCGAAGTATCCAACAATTCCCCTGTCGACGACCGAAAAAAGTCAACCTGCAGGTTCTGCGCGTCTTTGAACTTGATGGTAGCGTAGCTGAAATCTTCGTCGTAGGCAAAGGCCGTGTAGTCCGGCTTATCCCCGACCTTGCTCAAGCCCTCTATGTTTCCGGCGCCGCCTGCAACAATGTACATTGGTGCCTTTGGGTTGTTCAGTCCAGCAGGGTCGGCAGTGCTATTGACAACAGGCATGAATCGTTGGGAGTTGTGTACATGGCCGAAAACACCAAGATCGACACCGTACTTGTAGAAGACGCCCTCGAACGCAGCCTGACAGGGCTTGCAGGGTCCGCTTCCGGTCGTGTACCATGGGCGATGGCCGGCGACGATAACCCACGGGGTGATGGTGCGGTCGACAGAGGCGAGATCAGCCTCGAGGAACTGTAATTGCTGGTTGGGGCCGCCGAACGGACCACTGTTGAGACCAGCAGATCCGTCGGGTGAGTCAGGAGCGTCGGCAAAGTCCGTTTCGGTGTCAATCATGACAATGTGAGCCATCCCGTACTCGAAAGAGAACCAAAAAGGGGGCTTGGCAAGCTGTTTGGCCTTGTTGGCATTGATCTTTGCCTGCGAGTTTTGTGAGGTGGAAGTAAACGAGTAGGGCATGCTGCTGCCGAATCGGGTCATGAAATCTGTGAAGTTCTTCTGACCGGCGGGACAGAGCCCGGTGGTATGAGGAATTTCTTGGCAGGCAGCCTCGTGGTTTCCAGGGCTGGCCATGTAAGGCTTGCGAGAAGAGATTGGGGCAAGCTGGTCGTAAAACTGTTCAAGGATGGCCTGAAAGGCGTCTTTGCCGTCAAAAGCGTTGTGTCCCTTGAGGATCCAGTCGTCCGCATAAGCAAGATCGCCGGGATGAATGATGAACTCGTAGTCATTGATTGTGTCTGCGAGACGCTTGATGGTGGTATGGTTCAAGGAGGGAGGGATGGATGGAATTTCGTCCCGCTTACTCTCGTCCATGTCGATGGTGTAGCCATCCTCCCCATAGACGCCGAGATCAATAATGGCGTTGATGGAGAATGGGGTTTTGTCGCCGGCGAGTCGGGGGCTCTGGAAAGTCGCCCTGGTTGAGTTGGTAGACACGACCTGGTAGCAGTACTTGGTAGCTGGCGACAAGCCAGTGATAGTGACCGAGTTAAACCATGTGCGAGACGATGGGTACGTTTGCGCGGACGTCGTCGAGCATATTTGCTTGCCCAAGGAGCAGTCGGATCCGCCGTATTTCACACAAGCCTTGTCCAGCTTTTTATATGTGTTCCAGCTGACAGTAATGCCTGTCGGATAGAGGTCAATTGGGAGACTCCAGGTACCCAGAGGAACAACGCCTAACACGTACTGTTGGGTCCGTTCACAGCAATGCGCTGTTGAACCGGCGTCGACAAATCAGACGGAACAGGCGGCAGATGAGCTTTGGCAAAAGCGCCGGCCGAGAAAAACACGGCGCTCTTGACGCAAGAAGACAGAAAAAGCATGATCAATTTGTGAATTGAACGACCGCTGCTACGCCGTTGACCGTCCACCCGGTTCGATTTAAGCATGCAACTTTCATGACAGCTTTCATGACACCTCCACAGCGGCACACAGCATATGTATATACATGTATGCATTAAACCTAATGGAACTTGCTATTCTAAGAGCTTTTCTACCGTAGTCACGTTTTGCCTAGCTTCTAACAGGATTAGGAATGTCTGGCGTCTGATACGCGAGCTCATCTACAAGTCGTGGTGTGGCCGTGTATTCTGATTGGGGAGACTGTGCAGAGCATATTCGCTTGCACTAGGAGGCCTGCTCGTATAGAACACCAGACTAATTAGGCACATGGCTGGCGCACCAAACTTGCGGAAAACCCGCTTTTCGGTGGCCGGTTGCAGTTAGATGCCGGAGAATCGCTGGAGCTAGATGCTGCATTAGGCAGGAGTGAATAGTGAAGAAGCCGGCGAGCCGGCATTTACAGAGCACATGCCCTGGGACTCCAGTGTGTAGTTGACCCATGAGGGAGGGTGCGTGACTGCATTTAGGATGAACTCGAGCATGGCTTTTCCATGGTAGCGAACTGTTAGTCTCCTGTGGGTCGATGTGACCAATATCTTGACCAACGGCGAGCCGTTGATTGAACACCTGCAGAAGCGTCACTCGGTGTCACGGAACGTGATGAGGTAGAAGATATGCAACCCGTATCTCATATTCAGCCGTGCTTAGTGGGCGCACCCGTTCAGGCGCTAAATAAGATAGATGCTCGCCAGATGGGTAACAAGCGAACCATTGCAGCCATGTGGCCTGCGGACCGGCTTTTGTTCCTGAAATGGGATCAGCCGCTTTGACTGCTGATTCCACTTATTCCGGAAACTCGAGGGGTTGTGGCCGTTTTATAAAGTTAAAGAAAGCAGCGCTCTTCTTCCTCGATCCCCTACTAAGCAAGGACTAATATCTGATAGACATGAGCCATGCTCCCCCGTGGCCGTAGAGTTCTCACACCCTCCACACTGCGGGGTGCCGCATTAAGGCCTGCTCAAACTGTTGTCGCTGGCACCTCACCAGCGCGAGGGGGGAACAGGGGTCGGGGTTTTGACCGGCAACCGTCGATATGCAAATCACTCTATCGGCTACACGTCAAAGTTGTCCAGCAAGAAGCGGAGGGAAACGTGCAGCGCAAACACGATGTTCGCTTGGAATCGGCCAAGCCATCGTGCGGGCCAAGTGGACACGAGCTGGATGGCGAGCGCTTTGACTTGGCTGCATCGTTTACTAGTAGACTTCCGAGTTCGACGTCGTACTATCTACCGCACACCCCGCAATGCAGCCTCGATCAGCGTGTCGACGTACGCCTTTGGCATGAAGTTGCCCGACACTCCTTCTGATGCCGTCTGGGGTTGTGGTCATTGTGGTCATTGCCTCGGGAGGAAGCGACTAAAGTGCGTCGCTGATCGGAATTGCAGCGTCTGCGATAAAGACTGTCGCGTGAGACCGGAACGAGTGAGGCAACTAGCGTCAAATATGGCAGTGTCTTGACTTGGCCATGCACTTATGGAACAATTTCAAGAAAACGCCGTGATCGTTTCCATCGCGAATAACAGTGGACGGTTGCCAATTTCGACATCGACACTGTACCAGAGCGGTTCTTTGAAGGCAGCGGAAAAACTATGACTTGCAGTCTTGATGGTCCCAGCATTGAGAATGATAACCCACGGCAGCGGTAGACGTAGGAATTTGGCTTTTGTGAATTCTTATTGCCTAAGCTTTAAGTTTAGATCTTTGCTTATTTGAGTAGAGGTTTATTACCTGCTCGATTGTAGTAGTTAACGTAGTGTCTTGCTTGGCTATAGCACTACTGGAATTATATTAGTAGCTATACCAATTAACTTACGAAGGGTGCCACACCTGTCAGTGGTGGATATGCTGGTTGCTTTAGATAAATTGTAGTTTGTGGTTTGTGGATTATGCTTAGGTTTTTGCGCAAGCGTGGGATCATATTCACTGGCGCAAGCATGCACCTTATTATTTGTTGCTGCTGCACTGTTCATTCTGCGGCTCTGTCTGACCCATACGCCGCTGCCGCACAATGCAAATCCGCAAGTTTATTTCTGTGGAACGGAAGGAACGGAATTGTTAGAGTACAACTAGCCGGTATCGAAAAGTAATAGGAGTGAAAATTGTCGTGTATAATAAGTGAGTGAAGATTGGAGCCTTGGCATCTCGGTCTATCGTCCTCTAACCAGTGAACTCCTCGATATCGATTTTGTTCCCTCCAACGTACAACTTGCAGCCCTCGTAAACTCCCAAATACAGCCCTGAACCAAATGTGCTCGCAATAAATGTCAAAGTAAGTCCACGAAACAAGCCTCTAATCCCTTCGGCCCGAAATATCTGCTTGGCAACAGAAAACGGACCCGGTCTAGGCGACGGCGACTGCGACGTATTCTTCCCTTGTGGAGCAGCATGTTCCTGGCTGCCAGCAGCCAACCTCATGCGCGTCTTCACAACATCCACCGGGACAAAAACGCAAGACGTACAGCCAGCAGCAAGAGCCGCACTCGCAGCGCTGACCTTCATTTGGTACGGTATGTTGTTGGCTAATTCCTCGTTGCCTCGGCGCATCTTCGCCTTGAACATCTCATACAGGCTGAACGCCAAACTGGTTCCCGGCAGCGAGCTTGCGACCAGCATGGTGTAGCCCGTCCACAGCCGCGCTGGGTGGCGCGAAAACCTCCGCATGGCATGCATGACGTGCGACCGCTGACCTGGAGGCAAGCCCTCTTTCCTCGAGACTTGTGCGTTTTGTTTGAGTACTTCCGCAGGATTGGTGATTGCGCATGCTACAAGGTCACCTACTGCGCTGCTCACTGCGTGTGCAATCGGTAGAGGAACTGATAGCAGGTGGCCCGACTTCTGTGCCTTCTCGAAGACGTTCTTGGACCCTTCATAGATTGTAAAGAAGGCAGCTGACGCAGGTACGCCAGCGAGGAGCGTAGGCCCGAAACCCTGGTAGAGCCCGCGAAATAAATTGCGGTTGAAACCCCCATGGAGCTGTCTGTACTGCGTTTTGTAACTCGGCGATTGAATCCTGGTGATGAGAGTGTCCACGGGATGGACTACTACGTCTACGGCGACGGTAGCAGCTGCAGCAGCCTATGCTCGCGTTAGTCTAAGAGGAGGATTGTTTGGCGGTGCGGGCTTGAAGCTCATCAACTGACTGACAGCACATCACCGCCTCCTATAACTGACATTGCCTCGGGTGCGTTGTTGTCATTGGCACAGCGTGCGATTGATTGGCTTCTGCCTTCACAGCAAAGGATTGCCACGACGGTCGTCAGTCGCAGCTATGATGATACAGAGCTCAATGCCATTAGCTCATCTTAGAACGGCGAAAGAAAATAGACACAGAGGAAATAATTCTTCTCGTGAACAGTGGACGACGGTTTTATTCATTGCTCATTGGTGCGACCGAAAGGTTTGCAGCCGGGGCTGCAGATCAGGCCCACGCAGCCGCGGACACCGACACCAACTGATGCCTTGAACCTGAGGATCGAGTTTCGCAGTCACGGCGATCAACAGCGATCAATAGCGAAAAAAGCCACCACGAACATGTCAAGCTGCTTGTCTGGAAGGCAAGCAAAAGAATACAGCAAGTTGCTCAATTCCACTTTCATCTGGCAACATTCCATAATGGTACAAATTTGAGATGCAGTTCATCGCACTTTGGTCTAGATGAATATCCATCAGTTTGCTCCATCCCATCATCGTTGACTATTTCGGTCTTGAAATTTGCATATATCACCGCAACAACGTTTTTAATCCCTAAAATTGACATGATTAGTTTGTTTTCGATATCTAAGTACGAGAGGGGGCACATACCGGTCAACGCGAAATTAGACCCAACGCACATTCGTCCTCCGCTGCCAAATGCCCAGAACTGGCGATTCATCTTTTTTCTCCGTTCATCTGCATCATCTGCATCATCACCTTCGCCCCCCGACTCTTGCACCAGCCATCGTGAAGGGTCCCAACATCTGGCACCAGAAAATACTCTGTCGTCCAGGTGTAGCGTATGCGCCAGAGAGGCAATGCGGACACCACCTGGTATGGTGTATCCGTCAATTTGACAGAATGGGTAGGGAGTTGTTCGCGGCTGTGGACCAGGAATGGGAGCGTGCAGCCGGAGTGTTTCCTTCACTACTGCATTCAAAACGGGCAAACTGTCCAACTCTTTGGCGTCTGGCAGCTCGGAATATGCGTCATCTTCGATTTGAAGAGATGCCTTGATTGAGAGGAGCTCTTCTCGAAGCTGTGCTTGCAAGTCTGGCGACTGAGATAACCGCCATGCTATATACGTCAGGACAATACCGGCAGTTTCGTGCCCAGCTAGCACTTGGTCCAGTATCTCACTAGCCACAGCTATATCCCTTTGTTTGATCGACGCATTATGTAATAAAGAGCCCTCTCCTTTAACCCTTTCCTCTTTGTCAAATCCCTCGTGCAGGGCTTTAAAGACAACTGGCTGGTCCACGAGCCGGGACCACACTTCACGCTCATTTTTTAACATGCTGCGTGCACTATCGCACATGTTTTTGTTCCACTGTCGTATCTCTTCATTTGCGCTGTCAACGAACGGCGGATATAGCCGGTAGCCAAGTTTTCCGCACACCGACGTCAAGAGAGGGAGCTCTTGCGGCCAGAAATGGTGGTGATGACGGGACAAGTATAGCTGAAGCCAATGACTCCGATATGTTTTATCCTGTAGAAAATCTGTACTGTTCTTGAGGCCAAAAATGTACGACGAAATCAAGTCCATCGAAGTGGCCATGAAAATGGACTGAACTTCACTTCCTCTGCTGTCGCTTTTCATGGCTTCGCGTCGGAGAAGTGGCAGTAGCCTCTCAAGAAGGATGGCTTTACTCTGGGCCCTTGCTGCTGCGGAAGAGAAAATATACGACTTTGAGTATACATGTGTCATCATCCGCTTTCTGCGCGAGTGCTTCTCCGAGCCAAGTGTTGAGAACATAGATGGAACACTAAGATAAGTTAGATCATATGCTCCAAGTGGCGGCTTGCCATACTGCAGGTTACCCATAGTTATCGAATACTTTGTACCAGCTCGCCTTCTCGTACCCGCCTTGGTAGATGGCTCGCATGGCGTCCACTCCATCTACACTCAAAGTATTCGGCGCCACCCGGACAATAGGCCCATATCGGACATGCGAATCGAAGAGGCTTCTGTTTTCTCTGCCGTGCTTCCTCGCGCGCAGTATCCATATGTTCGAGAACGAGCATGACCAATGTGCCGTGGGGATTCTCGCGAGAGGGGAGAAGAGCATCGGTTGCAGGATCAACATATGCAATGCGTATGCCACTATGGCTACGACCACGAGGGACAGTAATTCGACAGCCATTCTGTTTCACCCAGACGATATTGCAACAACAAACTAATAATATAATATTGAAGATTTATTTCAAAACAAATCCTGCGATAGCAGCAAGGCCGATATGTACGCTATCGATAATTGTCCGTGATAGCGTATCGCCCACTAATCGCCGACGTCCGACCCCGCTAAGGCCAAGGTTTCAAGATAAGTTTGAATTGTAGCTAGACTGAAGGGCTAGCGTCTGGTATTCGGCACAGTGTCCAGAAGATTATTTTCATCGCAATCGTTAATAGAGGCTAAAAGGAGGGATGGTGGTTCACGAAACGGATAGCGCGTGTGCGCAGTCCCTTTTCTACAGACAAGGCGACAAATCAAGACACGCACGCCGAGCATTTGCTTAAGCCGTCGGCCGCCAACTTGTGTAGTTGCGCTTACTATGCCGTCGGTCCGAGGTGCAATGGGAGTGTTGGTCGTCAGACCTGACGAAATGATGGAGCACGACACGGTGACTTCGACCGCTCTCTGTAGCAGATGTCAAAACAAAAACTTAACTCAAACGAGGCTTTCTGCTGTGTGCCGGTTGTAGGCTTCATCTCCCAGTAGGACGTTTCTTCCATCTTTGACATTTCCGATTCGCGTGGCAACGGACAGAAGGACGAACCTACCACGCAGGTTTTATCGCCATTGAACATGTGTAGTTCCATCCGAATTGCCATTGTGGGCGGAGGTCTGGCGGGCGCCTCTCTTCTTCACGCCCTGCTGAAATACCCTCATTTAGACATACACATATTCGAGTCGGCGGCTGAGTTCAAGGAAGCTGGTGCCGCCGTTGGAGTCGCTCGCAACGGACTCGCGGCGTTGGATCTCATCGGCTCCTCAGCAACGGAATGTCTGGAGCGTGCTGGCGCGGTGCCTCAACGTGGCGTGCGATTTATGCTCGCGCAGGGGAAAGGGAAGAATAGCATGATTGACGAGGCGAGGGACGGAGATGGCCATCGTCTGACAAGTATTGTGCACCGCGCTGCGTTTCTGAGAGAATTACTCATCGATGTTCCTCCGGAGCGTCTGCATCCTGCTAAGAAGCTTGACCGTGTGGAGAGGTCCGATGATGGAGGACCCGTCACGCTCTATTTCATTGACGGGACAGCGCATGAGTGTGACATCCTTATTGGTGCCGACGGCATCCACAGCATGGTTCGTAAGATCATTCTCGACGAAGAGGATCCCGCTGCGTATCCAAGAAATGCTGGCTGGTGGGCAGTTATGGCTCTAAAGCCGTATGCGACCGCCCGATCTAGTCTCGGTGAAGGGCTGGTTGATGCGGACAATGCTCGTGAGCACATGTGGGTTGGTGACGGCACATATCTTATGCATAACGTGTTGAACCAAGGGCAGTTGGTGCAGTTGGTTATCTGCGCGTATGATAAGGATGGCGAGGCGTCTGATCAGTGGCATCGGATGGTTGATGCCGAGGAAATTATGAAGTTGTATCAAGGTTGGCCGCCATATTTGAACAAGGCCGTGAATGAGGTACGGCCTGACCATCCCCATGATTGCCGCCTGTAGAATCGCAGACCCACGTCACATGTACGATGTATTTTGCTAACTGGGACGAAAAATAGCTGCTTTGCGATCAAGCCCAGCAGCCTGCAATGTACCTCTGGGATCACCCGCCCGCTCGCACCTACACGTCTGGACCAATTTGTATCATGGGCGATGCCGCCCACGCTACCACTCCGTGGCAAGGCTCTGGCTGTGGCATGTCCATCGAAGACAGTCTTATCCTCTCTACGCTGCTAGGTCGCTCAAAGACCCCCGCAGAAGCGACTGTTGCTTTGCGTGTGTACGATCAAGTCCGTCGACCCAGGACTCAGCGAATTGTAGAGTCAAGCAAATGCACTGGAATCATAATGACAGGGAAAGGAGAGGAGACTGGATTAGCCCTTGAAAAGCTGAAGCAGAACATATTGCCAAGATGGGACTTCATCCTTGACTTCAACAATGCAAAGGCTCGAGATGAGGCGGCTGAACTGATGACTGTCGAGCTGGCAAAGATCTAAATGTGTGAGTTTGCTACGATGGACTTGACGGTTAGTGAGGGATTAGAGAGAATTCATATTCTGATTCAATACATGAAGTATCATTTGATGTGAGTTATTGTTGTTAGATAATATGCAATTCATACCCACAGCTTCTTGAGGAATATTCACCGGACCTACTCTTTTGTATGAATACGTAACAGAAGTGTTGTCTTGTAAGAATACCAAGGCTGTGAAAGCATGCTCCGCCCTTCATGACCAGTTTTTTTGTCACGAGAAATATGAGCCCATCCGAGGTTCAAAACTACATATTAAAAGTGGCCTCGGTTGTAGTGATTTCTTATGTTGACAGATTTCTGGTGATTGCGACATTGCGTGTTCGTCGGCGATCAAGAGACGAAGTGAAGTCCGGTACACCCGATTGAGCCCCTTTAAAATGACAGCGGCTTTGTACCAACAAGTCAAATTTATGAGCCGGTCTCAGTACTTACTCTGGTCAAGGGCAGGAATACATCATGGGTCAAAAGTATAAGCCTACATTATACTTTGGCAACTGTTGTGTGGTATTCATTTTACTTGACAAATGAACTGACAAGACTTGCTATTGCAGACCTAGAGCTATAAATCGTTTGAGATTTCCTCAAACCTAACTTTATTCAACCTACACCACCCTTAGGTCGAAAGTATGATCCATGTCAACCTGAGGTCTCTGCGAGCTGGACAGCTCTTGCCTTGCGGTATTGACCGGTCGTCTATACCAAAAAAAGGGGCCATGCCATCAACGTCCCTTTTAATTGTAGCTCGATAGTCCTCGGTCTTGAAGCATTTCAGAGACAATTAATCCCTGCTTGCAATCTCTCATAATATTTTACTTACCAGCACTAAAGAAAAACGGCGATTGGGACACCTTACTGCCGGCAGTTACTTGCGCAATATTGACATAACTGCTGCTGGGTTCTAATGTGCTCGACGTTAAGCACGGGCGCGGGAATTGAGAATCCACATTCGCGAGAACCCTCAATTGAACCCGTTCTACCCCTCCAAATGGGGCAAGAGCGGGAGTAAGGGTTGATTATTTCAATGCGATGCTGGTAGTGATTAGTGTTTATATAGGATATGTCGCCGATTTCCGTAAGCTTCATTCGGCATGTTCCAGATTTGCAGGGACACAGAACCTTCGTGGCATAAAACCGACACATCTTGCGAGAGCTGTTTGCTTGTAGGGTTGTTTTTGTTTAAGAAATGAGTTTTGACAAGGATGTTTGATGTAATCGAAAATGTTCGGGGTAAAAGAGGATATTTGACGTCGAGTAAACGGCGTGGGGCACGATCTATTTATACATCTCAGGAGGTATGATGAACTGTGTCGTCCCGTTTGCGCAATGAATAAATCCTCGTACACACATGATCTTTCTGAAGTGCTCTAAAGAGAGTTACACTCAAAATGTGGGCAGTGTCTTGGTTTTTGCCAGAGTTGTCACTGTTGGGCTCGATATGCTTCGAACGCGCATTGTGTGAGTTGTTCAAAGCCTCGATAATACGTGCAAGTGCTCACAAAAACGACGTCTGACGTGTCAGTGTGAAAACTTGACCCATTCGATCCAAGTTTTGCGTCGCGTGTCTAATACCGTTTCCGTTGTTTGGTGCATGACGCGTGTTGCTACGTCATGCAACTAGAAACGCTCTGGCAACTTTTTTATTAATTTGTGCTATAATCTGGCCAAGGCCATAAGAGAGCGTCACAGACTGTTTAGGCGACACATGTTGATTTCACTGTTCTGTAAGCGACATTGGTCACATCATGAAAGCCAAGGTTGGTTAGATGAATGAAAACACGGTTTAATGACATTGTCATGGTGATGCACACTAATCACTACCTAAGTATTCATCGATCTTTTTTTAGCGGAACATTCATAATAGAGCAATTCGGGATGATTCATTCTATTATTCCACTGACATGAAGTTAGTTGTGGGTGAGCTCAAGTAGTTGGAAACTTAATCACAGGACCACCTACCTCCAGGCCACACACCTTTTCTGGCTAGGTCTGCACGCTCTTGACCTCACTTTCAATGCGCTTCGGACGTTTCTAAAGCCGTTCTAAGGACAAAGTGTAACCGAAGGATTCTTCCCAAATCTACTTAACTCCAAGACAATCCTCGAGGAGGCCATCGAGCTCATCTTTTGCATGCTTTGGTTAGGCAACCCTGTCAGTCACGGCCAAGGCTGGTGCGAAGTCTCATATCTGCTTGTAAAGGCCGCGATATATTTCAATCTTTTTGGCAGTTTGAAGCCGCTGCTCTTCAGTATGTATCCGACTTGTACGTACCTCATCATAATGCGGAACTTACTGCCCGGTCGATCAGCAATGTTGGTTCGCTTACTGGCTATGTTTGCGAGAGATTGAGAAGGAATATATTACTGTAGGATAAGACCTGCAACCTCATTGCTAAATACCTTTGAGTTTTATTATTTGTAGGTTGTGCAGCAGTCTTACCTCGAAAAATGCGGACGCTATTGTCATACATGTGATGATGCTTCACGGCTTTCTTAGGTCTCGCCGACCTTTCCTGCTACATCACTTCGTGCCCGCACCTGGTGGCTCCGGGGATAAAAGCTTCTTTAAATTATTGATCCACTTGCCTTTGTTCTCAATACGTATGCTCCAATAGCCTACACATCCCCTCTTCCTCCACTTTATCTCAACAAACGAAGTCATTGAGCTGTAATGGTTGTCACGCTCATGCACGTCGATCGCAAAGTGTTGCAGATAACCTGCGCAAGGCAGATATCGAAAACACTACTATGACCTAGTCTCTCGATTCTAATTGCGGTGATAATCTCCTCTCATGAGCTCTCATGCTATGTTTAGATGACGGTCGAATCGCAACTGTAAAATTACAGGCGCGAATGCTAACCGATTGCCCTCAATCTCATTACGCGTCTCACAGTGGGTTCAAGAAATTACACACAGCAATTCTCCACCAATATTCAGCATGCTATGATATCTCCTAGGCGGACGGGCTCTAGACCTCTGATGATGCCCGTCGAACCGTCGAAGCAAATGCTCACGGCGGCAACAGGACTACTTTCTGTTTGGCCTGGGAATGAAGACGTTGGCATTAATACTAAGCGAGGTCTGTTGCTCTGTTGGGTGGGCTTGCGGGTCACTCAGTGTGGGGAGCCATACATTTATCGCGATTATTATGTCTCTTTTAGGCAACGAAGATTACAAACTATCTGGGCACAATTTGCGATCCAATGTGCTCCATTATTGCAGTCACTAAAACACGGCATTCTAGCCGAATGTTAATTCATTGATATGCGAGTTCTGCTGGATTACAGATCATGAGGCATGTTGTACATTCAATGCGCCCAGCTTTGAAGGCGATGGACCGTAGGCTGGCGCATGCAATCCATGCCAGCCAGGTCTAAACGATAGACTTTATTATTAATGATGATAAAACTTCGTTTCGGGAGCCTGGAAAAAATTCATAGTTTGACGTAAATAGCCGGCTGTTGGTTTAGTCACGCCGATCCGGTACGTGCCGCCAAAACATGTCCTGATGATCCATCCAAGACTGAGTTTAAGCGCAAATTTAGTGCTTATTTGCGGTGGCTTTTCGGCTCTTTTCAAATCTGGTGTTTTGTTTTTTTGGAACTAACAAAAAAGCGCACGGGTAAAGGCTCAACGGGCACACGAGGTGTTCTTAGCTTCTCAACACTAGAGCCCGCGTTCGGGTCCTCGTGTAATTGATATTTCCACACAATCGTTCTGGACCTCGCTTACGGAATAATCATCCAAAAGAAGCGCCATGTTGCGGAACTAACTCTCCATAAATCTAGATGACCATATGGAACTGGTTGAAGCGGCTCTTATAATTGGTCCCGGAATGCAACCTTAGGGTCGTATCGTGACTGTTGGTGCACTTGGCGTTCTACACGAGCACGACAGCTCCTCAAATAACGGTTGAATTTACGCTCAGTTGCCAACCGCCGAATCCAAGAAACGCATCAAAAGCTGATCGTTTTTCGAGGTCCCATATGAACCAATTCGGTTATATTGTGCAGGCTACTGCATGATGTCCCCGGCCTGCTGACATTTGAAGTTGACCTGCCCTAACGGGGATGCGGCTATCGCCAGATGCAAGTACCTGCGGTGTCTTTGTCAATTGTTGAGAACAATGCCTGGTGCGTATGGGAGGAAAGATACTCTCAGTTGTTCATTCTTCGAGAAGTATAAATAAAAGCTACGGTTTCGCCACGAGAGCTTCATTTTGCAATCACCAAGCTCACCAAGCTCATTTCAATACACTATCTCACCAGACTTCACTCTTCGAATCCTTTAAAACATGCGTTTCACTGCCTATACTGCCTGCACCCTTTTGGCCAGCGTCTTAGCTGTCGCCTCCCCAACCAAGCACGCTGACTCGGTCGCTAGAGCGATTGCAAGAGGCATTGATATTCACGGACCCATCCCCAGCGATGCAGTCAAAGTTGAAGAAGGCCACTGGACCGCTCAGCCCGGCACCGAGGCTTGGGACTGGATTCGTGCCCAGATCGACATGAAGCCGGAGGAGCACACAGCCACTGAGAAGCGCGAATATGCCAACATTGGCATCGGCATGTTCGCCCAGGATTCGTGTAAGATCCCATTTGGACGGTAATTCATCAGCTTTGAACCGATACTGAACAAAGTCATAGGCAGAGGTGAAGCTTCTTGGTTTGACAATGTACAATATGATGTCCAACACGTCGGCCACACCAACTACTACAGTGTGGGCATCAGCTACCGCGGTCTCCGTTCGAATGAACAGCTAGACTTCAGCCGGCTCCAGGGCAACGACTGGTGCGGCCGATATCTGTACTCTGCTGGACAGAACACTCCAGGTACGTACCTTGCTGCTATCTCGATTGTACGCAAATACTGATCGAATTCTAGTTGGATGCTTCAACTCTCAGACTATCAACTGTTTCAGTCTCCATCGCCATTAAGGTTCAATTATGCTAATGTGACACCGTCTTCTCTGATTATGGCTATTACCTTACAGTTGACCGAAATGTAAGAGCTGCCGGTGGACAGCATGTGCACTGTATATAGTCTTATAAATGAACATATATAGCTTTACTTTTCGATGTAAAGCCTTTAGTTTCTTCTTTGAAAGTGTCAATCAAACGTTCCATTAATGCAATAAAACGCTGATTATAAGCCCACGACTTGGCTTTCCATGCAAAACTTTGGCTGCGCTACATCGGAAGCCTGATGAGTCCTGGTTCGGTGTTCAATGTTTCTTGAGATACGAAATTGCGCATCGCGGATAGTTTGGGGAGATGGGGAGACGTCGGACTTTGCGTGTCATCACCGTCATCCTGTCTCCTATAATCTTACGCCAAGCGCGAGCTGCACCGATCGCCTATCGTTCGGGAACCGACAAAGGCGAGGTCGCTTGATCCTTTAAAGCACGAAAGGAATTATAGCATTCTTAGAAGCTTAGTGTTCGACAGAATTTTACGCTCAATTCATCCCAAATTTTACAATGTCTCAAGAAGGCAATATTTTGTTGAAAAGTGGCACCGTGCTTATACACGCCAAAGACGATCATGTCACACCTGTAGTGACAGACATACTCATATCGGGATCTAAAATCGCGAAGATCGAACCCAGCATCGTGGACCCCAGTGCCGAAGTAATTGATTGCTCCGATAAGATCATCTCGCCCGGCTTTGTAGACACTCATCATCATGTCTGGCAGACACAATTCAAAGGTGTCCATGCCAACCAAACCCTACCAGAGTTTCTTGCGCACGGAACATCGGGCAATTTCGTGGGCAAGCACGCGACGGCGGACGATGTCTTCTGGGGCCAGTTGGCAGGCTGCATGGAGATGATCAATGCCGGAACAACGACCGTTGTAGACTATGCTCACATCAACCCCTCTCTTGAATACAGTAAGTTTGAGATGGCTGGCAATTGCAGGTCATGACGAATAAGCACTGATCCGTCATTCACAGATTATAAAGCCATTGCAGCGACCGCAGCATCTGGCGTTCGGTCCATTTTCTGCCACGCAGCTATGACAACAATCTCTGATTGGGAGACATTCTCGACGAACTTTGACGTGCTTCGCGACCACGCGAATACTTTAGCACAGCTGGTTGAGACAGGACCGTTTGGGGACGGTCGTATTACTATTGGCTTTGCATTTGACGGATGGTCAAGGACGCCCAAAGAATATCTCGATATGCTGATGTATGAGCTGAACCGGCTGTCCATTCCATTGATCACATATCATTACTGGTGGAGAGACGGCGAGGGGGCACGACCAACGGCTATTGAGGAGATGTGCAAGAGCCAAATTCTCGACCATCGTTGGTTAATTGCGCATGCCAACAACATGCCGCCGACGGATGCTGAATTGATCAGGAAGACTGAAGCACACATCTCGAGCACTCCATCAACCGAACTTCACTTTTCGATGGGCTTCCCTGTGATAGCCTTTCGCAACGATCTTAAAGTTAAACATATTTCCTCTCTGGGGGTGGATTGTCATAGCGTCACCTCGGCGTTCATGCCTGGCGAGGCGAGAATAGGGCTGCAAAGTTCTCGAGCTGCTCGTGGCGAGGTAATATTCCTCAGTGATAGCACATACAATTTTTAGCTTACTGACCCAAAACACAGGTATGGTTGCAAAAAGGAAAAGTGGTACGAGAGGTCGGGTACAGCGTCGAAGAGGCGTTCAATTTGATGACAGTTCTCGGCGCGCGAGGGGCGAAAATGGAACCCCAGATCGGTAGCATCGCGGTAGGCAAGCTCGCAGACCTCGTCATGTTTGACAAAACCTCCCCGTCGATGGTATGTGCTAGTGAACAAGACCCCGTAGCGGCCATTCTACTGCACAGCAGTCCTGCCGATGTCGATACCGTCATAGTCGGTGGTGTCGTGAGAAAGCGGGCTGGAAGGCTAGAGTCTGTGGCGCTTGACAAGCACGGTGTAGATGCCGCCGGTCGTAGTCAATTGAGCTGGCAAGATGTAGCAAAGGCGGTTGGTGCATCGAGGATGGCAATGCAAGAGCGGTTGTCGAAGATTGATATGCAGGAACAAATGAAGAGAGCGCACACGCTCCTGTACGGCAGCGGCGAGGATCTCGTTAGTGTCGAGTAAAATTGTCTTGGAATCATAGCTCTGCATGCATACAGAAATATTCCACTCTATAATCAAGGATGAATGCTACAAGATTCGATATATGACCGAAAGAAGTTGTAATCCTGTCGCAGGGATGTGGTGACTCAGCGCGATATCTGTGAAGTGGCACTGCTTGATGCTGCGATTCTCAAAACATATCAGTTTCAAAGGATAGTACTTTCAGAATGCAATCGTAGGCGGGTGCTATGATAGCCTTCCCATGTTTTAATTGAACAGCGTGTAGTGCTCAACTGCCGTACGAGTTCTCGAAATAATTGTGCGTGTTCTGTTGCGGGCTAGTGAGAGCAACGTCTTGCGACGCACATCTCGCTCACAGGCAAAATTTTCCAAGCAGATCGCTTCCTCCAGCTAACATAAAACAAAGTTTGTTGAGCCCACTGATTTAGTGGTCATGTGGCAGGCTGCCTCAACTTTCAGGCACGCAACTGCATTGCCTCTTAAGCTTGCGCCCGTCTCAGACCTCTTCACCTAGCCAACATCTCGTGCTGCATCGGCATAATCAATCATCAACAACAAAGATGGATATGGATGCAGCGTAAGAAAACCCAAACTCTGCAGTAGACCGCTCAACTTTGCTAATGGTGCGTTAGAGTCGCTTCGTCTAAGCCCTTTCGGTTTATCATTGGTCCTCGTGGCCGTGAGTTCACAATTCATTCAGCTGTCGTTGTCGGCCAGTCCCCATGCCTCGAGAGGCTGGTAAATGCCCCAATGCGGGAGGGCATCGAGGGCAGTGTGAAATGGGAGTCCATCGAAGAGGAGACATTCATGTGCTTCTGGCACTATGCATACACGGGTGAATACCGCATCTGCGAAGAGCCAACTGTAACAGACGTTAATATCGAAGGAAAAATAAGCGAGCTAAACAGGACAAGATTGCTCGCTAGACTCGCTGAAAACTCAACCGAAACCCGGACTAAGTCGAATTTCGAATCTATATGGAATAAGACCGAGGATGATTCGCGGCCAATCGGCAAGATCAAGAAGAAAAAAGGGACGAAAGAACTACAACAAGATTCACCGTACAGTCCACCACCGAAACCACATTCGAGGCAGGAACTTTCGTGGGCTAAATTCATGTCACTTCGGAGGGTCGGTCACAACCTGCATGCAAATCATCCGGCCGATAACACCCAAAGCGGAGAGTCTGGGGTGGAACACCTGCTGTGCCACGCAAAGGTTTACGTCTTCGCCGAGTGTTACGGCATCACCCAACTAATGATCCTATCATATAACAAGCTTCATCAATCTTTGGCGAACCTAAGGGCGCACACGACAGCCTCGACGAGTTTCGTGGACTTGGTGCGGTTCTGTTACGAAGGGCTCGTTCCCGATGACTTAAAGGAGCTCATTGCTCACTTTGCTGCGTGCGAGGTGGAAAAGCTGTGGCAAGATGAGGAATTCCAGGGCCTACTTGATATGCATGGTGGCTTAGGGAAGGCTGTAATTGGGCACATGCTGGATCGACCAGACGGTACGGAGTAGTTCGGGGCCTGATTTAGATTGAAGTTGCATGTACTGGCTAGCAAGTGTCGTTATTGACTCACAAAACCACGTAGCTTTCAGGTATAGAGTGAATGATCGCGGAACATGCGAACGATGTAATTATCCCAGTCCAAAGAGTGTCTACACCCGTGCAAAATGTGTACTTCCTTGGTCATGCGTCTCTCATCAGGCGCGCGGTCAGCGAGGAATTTCACCCATGAGAACACGGGCCAGACCAAAATTACTCCATAATTAGGGAAAGCGGAGCCCTACCTGAGATTTACGATTATGCAAGGCGAGAGCAAGAGCAGGGGAAAGCGTAGCTTTCCGCTTTGCATCTTTAATGAGCTACCACCTGTAGTATCTATCTCGAAGATATGGTGTTAAGGAACCCTAAGTACGGCAAAAAAGCGGTGAGATTCTGCAGATTCTGTTACAGAAAAAGCCCGCTGCAGGCATAAGCTCGCCGTAGGTGGACCTCGGAGGAAAAAAAAAACATAAGATAATAGTAAAAATTTTCAACAGCAGCAGCAGTATTAGGCAACAAGACTTTCGTCAGCTGCAGCATAGTTAACGGATCCGGAGCTTTCTATGTGCTTAGGGGGTCGTTAAATTTGGCAGCATCAGGATCTCGTACCGGGTTATCACTGACATCATGACATGCGCAAAGCCGTCTCATTCACCAGATATGCATGGTATTCGTAATCCATAATCCTCAAGTCGTCAAGATTTCGCGGTGGTCGCCTGGCTCATTCCTTTGCGGGATGCCGAGACTGCGGGTTAAACGCACATCCGATGGCTCCCCGATCTCCCCGGAGATGGTCGGCCAGCTGCCCAGAACGCGAGATGCCGCACAATTGACAGGCTCGCGTAGTTGCTAATTCGGAATGACGAAAACTACCGAAAAGGCGAACTAGTAGCCAAAGGAGGCTTTTCGGCTTTGCCCCTCTTACAAATGCCGAACAGCGTTTTGTTCGTGTTCCAGAGCGGAAGAGGCGTGGTGGATTTAACAGCCAGCACAGGCGACACTTCTCCAAAATTTTACTAATAGTCACCTAGATGCACAAACTCGTCCAAGTTGTCACACATCAAGATTAAACCTACCATACTCCTCACAAGAACCATACGTGCTTACTACACACCATGCAGAAAGAAGCCATCTCGGAAAACTGGCTTGAAGTAAGACCTCATCTTCGATGCCTTCCACACAATGCCGCTAATGTGAACGTTCAGTATGAGAAGCTCCATGGAGGGCGATTCTGCTTTCATGGGAGTGCTGAAGAAATAATTCAGCAAGTCGAGCAACTGGTTGCCAAGCTTACGCCACCAAAGCCATCAACAGTGGCAACGGATTTGCAAATTGGTGAGTAATTCCGGCCAAACCAAACTCGGTAGAAAAAGGTAATTATTAAGACGACTTTCTTGCGGTAATCCAGAGCATGTGACAGTTGGTGGCGTGCCTACTAGAATTTACCGGCCTATCTTGGCCCAGCCCAACAGTTCCCTGCCCCTGTGTCTCTTTTCGCATGGTGGCGGCTTCATCGCCGGGAGCTTGGACTCGGAAGACGGGCTCTGCCAATGGATTGCGAGGACTACGCCATGCGTCGTAATGTCTATCGACTACCGACTTGGACCGACACATAAGCTACCAGCCATGGTAGAAGACGTCGTCTCAGTATTTGAAGTGGTCAGTTTCAGCATGCAGTATCCCGAGGAGTTGAATATTGACATTTCGCAGGCGCGACGGCCAGAAAATGGATTCGTAACGGAACAGACCGACATCTTTGCAATGGGTGGCTCTGCGGGCGGTGCGTTGTCATTTGCCCTTGCAAATTATGCCTGCAAAGATCGGCAAAAACACAGCAACTCTCTCAAGGGTATATCAGGCGTGGTTGCCTTGGCTCCGGTCACCGTCCACCCTGACAATGTACCCGTTCAATATCGGGACATGTACACGTCCTATGAAGAGACCGCCAGCGACATTCCCATAATGGACGCCAAGGCGATGTGGACGTATTTCGGTGGGTATCTGGTGCAATCTAGACACAGGAAAACATGAAGCGACAAGAGAACTAATCATCTGTACTACAGAAGCTGTGGATGCGGTTCCTACTGATAGTTCGATCTTCACCATCCTCAGCCCTCGTCTTCAGCACTTCCCGCCTACGTACATAATTACATGTGGCGTTGATCCGCTTCGAGATGACGGGATTGCAATGGCGAAAGCTTTGCAAAATGCGGGGTATGAATAATCTCTCTGTCTCTTTTTTTTGCTACTATTTGCTAACGGTGTTGTTGTTTGCTCGGGGTAGCGTTTCCGTGAAATCGGATCATTACCCTGGGTTACCGCATATATTTTGGATGTTCCAAGATTTCGAAACTACGAAGGTGTTTGGTGAAAATCTACAAGCTGGAATGAAGTTCATTTTAGACTCTATCCACCAGTCCAGACGGGACTAGGGTAAATGAACGGAAAGATTTTGTTCAAGTTGGCTCTTCGTCTTCAGCCGGATGTTTGGATGTGAAACAGGAACTTGTGGCATCAAAATCTTTGAACTGGAGGTGATTTTTCACTGTACTGGGCATGACGCACTACCATTTTATGTCGCTGCCTTGAGACACACTCGCTCAGACAGTAGTTAGGCAAGACTCAATATAACGCAATCACAAATTACGACCCCGACAGGCCAATAGCTGAATTTTAGTACTTATTGATGTTGCTTTACACCTGCAGTGGAAGACGCATGCCAAAAAGCTGGTGCCTGAGGGAGGCAAGGCAACACTGGCCCGTGATCAACCAAGTACAACCTGAACATTGGGGCAACATATATAAGGCAGAGAGGTTTCTTCCACATGCCTGTCAGGCGTGCCACTGCTGTAGCTAAATTCGGTCGTCAATCACAAAAACTCAATCCTTGAAAGAATTTTACCCTCGCAATGCCTTCGATCGACGTTCGGGTCTCTGCGCAGTCGGACGTGCTTGATCTAAACTGCGCAGGACCGTTCATTATTGCTCTAAATGTTGTTCTCAACCATAGTTCTCCAATCACCTTCCCACACTCAGAATCGGCGCTCACCAATGGAGCGATTCTTAGGCGTGCCTATTCCTCATTCCGTGACATTCATTCAGGACAATTTGTTGAGCGCAACCATATTCAAATCTGCTACAGTGGCGATCCTGTAATATTGCAACGAGACAACCAGGGTGATTTCACAACCCTTTACGCTGGGCAAAATCACACCATTGATCAGGCCATAGAGCGTGTCGAAACCAAGAGAGGTGAAGCAATCGTCGCTACGCCTAGAATGACAAGCGAAGAGTACCGAGAGGTTGATTCCAAGAGGCCAACGGTTTGGAAGTGGTATTTTACCAGAGGACTTCAAGATGGGAAGACTTATGAGATTGGTCTTGATGAATTCATGTGTATCGAGATGTGTTTGAAGGCAGTAAGGAGGGGCTTTTACAAAGACCACTTTCTGAGCGGTACGAAAATGCTATGTCAAAGGAAAAGTATAACTATACGGGCTACCTAAACTACTTGCTTCCATGTACGTCGGCCAGATGCAGATGGCTTTCTAGATTGGCCACACATATAAGAGTGCCGGATGCTTGGCGCTATATGTACGAACCCGATTCTCTTCCACCCCAGTCTCAACTCAATCTTTAGTATTCTTCGTGATTTGACCATTGAGCCAGTGACTTTTGACATCGCCGCGCTTGTATCCGCTACTGCGACTACATTTGGCAAGGCAGTTCGCCGTTCACATCTCAGCAAGCAACACACACATGAAGCCACAGAACCAATTTCCCTATGATAAGCGGAAAAGATGGTATTGAAGAACTTTTCCTACTACTCACCTTCCAGGGCTAGAATTCGCGCAAACACGCGACTCTGGGTGTTTTCTTTCAATGTGTGCACGACAGTTGGCCGACAAGCAAGCTCGGGCGGTCTTTGTGGGCAGCGACATGGGCTTTCGCGGTCCTGACCCTCTCAACGTACGCATTCGGTCCAAATCAACCCCGACGAGCCAGACGATCCTGATGCCGGCTTGCGATCCACGAGCGATAGACGTGGGAAGATGTTGTGATTGGGAACTTGAGAAGTAGATCGATCTCGATGCAAGGCACAAGCTTGGCAGAGCCTGGGTAGCCCGCCAGCAGCGCCTGCTGCGTACAAATAACTCACGTAGCTTTGCGGCATAGCTGTGCATCCTCATATTTTTTGCAAGCGCGAGGGTCTAATTCGATGGACCTGAGCCTAGCGAGAGCCCCGACTCCGAGACTGAGATCCCATCTTGGGCCCTTGACTCTTCCCTTTTGCTTCTGTGTCGTCTCGACAGAAGGCGCGTCTGCATCCGTATCTAACGTGTCTATACCACCTCCGGTCGGATTTCACCACGGCCTCTACTCATAAATGGCAGGCAGGCAGATAAGTGTGAAATAAATCCGACCTGGCATGTACATCGCGTTTAGCGCCATTTTGATTCACTCAATCATATTTTGGTTAAATTCCTACGATGCACATAATATTGGGACATGGAAAGGATTCAGGATGCAGTCATGATAATGGGGTTTCGGTTTTAACCGTATCCGCAATTAAGAAGCGCTCTTGGATCTGATGAAGGACTCAAACTCATCCCTATTTCGTGTCTGCACGTAGACTGAGCCGGGCCCGGTGAACCGACAGACCAGGCCCTCGCCCGTCTTCATGCTGCTCATCGCGCCACCACCAGCCTTCTCAATCTTGTAGTCGCAGCTCCAAGCCACGAGGTGGCCGTTATCCACAATGTGCTGTTCACCTGCTTGCAGCTTCGTAAAACAAATTAGCATAAAAGCCCAACTCATATATGTGGATTGTCGCCTCATAGAGGGGTAAGTCGACAAACTTACATCAAGACGATCCACGGCGCCAAAGCTTGTTAACCACAGCAGGCCCTGACCACCAACACGGTAAACAAATAGGTCCTCGCCTGAGAACAGGGTTTTGCTGAATCCCTGGGTCTTCGACTCCATGGTTACGTCGGCGGTGCAAGCGAGAAACGAGTCCTTGCCTGCAGTCCAAGGCTGTCGGCCATCCAGATGAAGAGTGATAATGTCACCCATCAAGGTAGGGCCCAAAGCAACCCGGCCCGGCCCGGCATAGGTAGATTCGGACATCTTGCCGCCGGTAAAGAGCTTCTTCATTGAGAATTTGACGGCGCCTGTCAACTGCACGCTGCCTGACATGTGTATCATGCCGCCCGACTTGGAGCGCACGGTACCGCCCTGTTGCAATTGTATGTTGAGGACGGCATTTGTATCTCTGTGCGTGACGCTGAAAGTTCCGCCGCTGAATGCGCCTTCATCGCTTTGTGTACTACCGTGCTGCGGCTGGGCAGCGGTCGGAGGGGCAAAGGAGTGTTGCTGCTGCTGTTGCTGCTGCTGCGGGTATCCTTCTTGGTGTGCCATGGTGTATTATGCTGGGTTGACGTCTGAATCTGACGACGTCTGAAGAACGAGTCAGAATTGGGCTGTGTGTCGCTACAGCTTGCACGAGTCAAATTATGGATCCCCCTCTTTGTCCGTGTTGGAAGCTGTGGGTTGTGGGATCCCCGGTCGGCGAGTTCACTTACCGACCGAAATTTGGCCTTGTTGATAGGCTGCAGTTTTGTTCAGATAGACTTTGTAACGGGTAATCTACGAAAGCACGATTTCTTTGGGAGAATTCTTCCCTTTAACCCCTCAATTCCAGCCGTGGATTTCTGACGGGCTCTTCGTATTCCGCGTATTCTACTCCGTACCTGTTGCACAGTACCAGCTACAGCCACTAAAACGCCTCTCATGATGCCAACTATTTTCTTACCATACGTCACTGATTTTTTTCCGCCAGGGGGGATTCTGGTCTCCACGACGAGTGACAGCGACTATTTCTACTTGGAGAGACTTGTTGAGTAAGTCCGCTTTGTGCCACATTCGCCGTCGGGAGATCAGCGACTTGGAAATTCCAGTATAACTAATGCATGGCTGCCAGCCTGCGAGCACGCCACAGCCAGTGACATCGTCGAACCTTGGTTAAAGTTGGACCCGTAGGGCCGAGCCGGATGTGCGTCGCAATTCCCCTCACCCTCACCAGTCACCGCGCTTGACCACCGCTTACCCTTTCAAATGACTCTTGCTACGCGTCACAGACAATGCCGCCACGAATCTGCCGTGCGTCGCACTTAGCTAGACCAGCAGGGTTAAGTACGCTACTACACAACATTTTAAGGCTTTACCGAGGGGACGCTGGCCCATGGGCATCTCATCCTACTAGATTTGTGTCAGACGGAATGAGGACCTTGTCAGCCGGCAGCGCCAAGTCTCGACTACACATTGAAGGTAACTATCTATTGAACGGTTTCTTACATGCCCCGCAACGGGAAAGTTCCTTCTTCTAATGACACGATAGAACACAGTGCTGATACTTCACGACTTTCGATGCGCATAATGCCATTTGGCGGTTCAGTCACTTATGGACTCGCGTCGTCGGATGGGAATGGCTACAGAAAATGGCTCTGTGAGATGCTTGTGTCAGATGGCCATGCGGTACAAATGGTTGGTTCTCGAAGAGCAGGCACTATGTGCAATAATGACAATGAGGGCTGGCGCGGTTTCAGAATTGATCAGCTACAAAGCAAGGCGAAGAAGGCTACCCCTTTGTTTCTGCCAAATGTCGTCACGATCAACGCAGGTTCCAACGACTGCATTCAGGACTTTGAAATCCACAATATTGGCAAACGAATTAGTGACCTTCTCGACATTATTTGGATGGCGTCACCCTACTCGACCATAGTTATGTCAACATTGCTAGTAAATTCGGATGTCAACGTCGAGTCACGCATATTATTAGCCAATGAACAGTTTCGGGAGGTTTTGAAGCGGAAGGAAGCTCAGAAGAAGAAGATTGTCCTGGTGGACATGCACAGTCCTCATGGGCCCAATGTTGATGAGTTAGTTGATGGGACACACCCGAATGACATAGGCTATTACAAAATGGCTGGCATTTGGCGCAAAGGCGTTCAGAATGCCATCTCTAGCGGTTTTGTTGAAGAGCCTCAACTCTATAGATGATTTCGACGAGATTTTGGCGTTTGATGAAATTATTCCACTGTAGTGTCAACACACAAACAGTGTACGTTAAATTGGGAACAAGCAGCGGCGGTGCTGTTCAGCAGACTTGGTTCAGCAGCCCTACTACGCTCATGTCCTCTGCCAACTGGCGTGGCATGACTCCAATCTAGGTCCCTGAGCAGCGCCTGATCAGCGCTCAGCAATGTGTTATTTATAATGGCGGCTTTCGCTTGTCGTTGCTGGCCGTCACCTCCATCCTTCTTCATCATCTCTTGAGGGTGGCGACTTGGTTAATTATCATGGCACCCCCAGTCCCCCGGAAGAACGCGTACATAACAAACCACGACGATTTCATTTCACGATTTTAGTCAACCCGAGATTGAGAAACGATGTGTCGACATCGTTAGTAATAAGCTCTTAATGTGGTCAGAACCGATTCTTCTTTTTCTCCTTCATTTTATCGAGGTAGAAAATTGTGATATAATACGGAATTGAGTTTTTGGTATTAATAGTCTTGATGGCTATCGGTTTCTGGGCAAGGCTCAGAGGCTCTGTGTCTGGCCGCGAGCGGGCGCTCTGCTAGTCCAGGGCGTAAAATGCTACGCACTGTAGGGCAAGGCACCTACCTGGTACACCCCTGCTGCACGCTATATAAGGTATAACTACCACCAAAAGTGGCCTCTAGCTGGGCTGGCGACGCCTATTTTTCGTGCAATAACCCCGCCGTACCTAAAGGTGGGCCATCTGAGGTCAACTGGTAAGTATGAAATGCTTTATGTAGCAACTACCAGACCAGCATGTTCCGACGCCAAACGATTTGATTCCGAGATAGTCCGTTTTCCTCTCACTCGTGATTGAATACAAGATAGCCAGCCCCGGACACGACAAGCAAGGCCCATGTTCAGCTAGTGAAGATTGTGTATCATGGCTGCATGTGCATTGCCCCGAAGACAACCACTTCCAGCAACCTGAAAATCTAGATGAGCCCCCAATGGCACCGTTAGTTCGCTCAACTTAGATCCTTCTTCTGTCGATGAACCTTTTCCATCACGAGATGACTCTCAGAAAGCTTCATGATGGGAGAGGTGGTATGCGGATCTCAGTGAATCTCGGAACGAGGGCCGGGACTCGATTGACCACCCGCTTCAGCGGCCAACAATCTGGCTTGCTTCAGATGAATAATTAACCTTTAGACCATCATGACCGGCGCCAGACGGAAGTCGCTTTCATTGCACACTGCGGTGTCCCATCGGATTCCTCAATAGGGCCCTTGGACTCGTTCGCATCATGGGCTTGGGCAGTTGTACGCGGAAGGAGGGGTAAACAACCTGTGCGCTCTCACACTGATACAAAAAGGTCAAAGAGTAGAGCCTCAAGGGCGGTAGATAGAGAATATCAATGTACCTTTTGTATTGATGGCTTCAGAACCAAATACGATTGGCAACGACATGAGACGAGCAGGTACTTGAGCCTTGAGCAGTGGAAGTAAGTTTCCCACGTTTGAGCAGTGCGGCACTTGCACATACCCACGCTCCAGTTACTGAATTTTTTCTCAGGTGTTCGAGATTTGGCCTAGTGATACGACAACCAGATGGGTCACGACTACTGTGTGTTCCGACCGACTCTAAGAGAGCATCAGTCTACATCAAAGTTGAATATGTGGCATTCAACCCAACCGATCGTAAGAGCCGCCTCTGTCTCTCTACTTCTCTACTTCTCTGGCGCTTACTCTATCTAGGGCTTGCGTTCGAAGTTGGTGTTTTTGGAGATGGTGCAGTTTTAGGTTGCGACTTTGCTGGCACAGTAGTCGCGGCCCATCCCACTGTGATAAAGTTGCAGACCGGCGACAGGATCGCTGGTTTTATCTGGGGCGGTAAGATTCTGTATAGTTAGTCCAGAGGAGTGTGAGGGACTTAGTTAACTGACACATACCTCTAGGAGAGATCAAGGATTTTGGTGCATACTCGTCAGTTTACCGCCGGGAGTTTTCATTTGTGGACAACTTTTGTTGGATTACACGGGTGTGTGTGGACCGGATGCGTGGATACACGGGCTGAGCCAGAAAGGTTACGTGGCCTCTGGGCCTAAGGCAGGAATTCAGGACGGAAGTGTCTCAGATTATAGGGGTATTTATAGGGGGATTTGGACGAGGCCGTCAGACGGGGGATTCTGCATCCATCATCGAAGTAACACAGCTGGTCCCAACAATGCAAACAAATTTGAACCTCTCCTATAAATTCCAACAACTTTCTAACCGGGTCTCAGCGCCTACACCATTACGGACGAGCGTCTCTCTTTTAAGATTCCATACAACATAAGCCTTGCTCAAGCGTCTTCGGTGCCTTTAGCAGCCAATACAGCCTGGCTTTCTCTGTTCTCTGAGGACTGCATTGCATTCAATCGTGATGATTTTGCAGACAGAACTCCTCTGCTGGTCTGGAGAAGGAGCAGTACGTATTTTAAATCATCTTCCAGTATAAGAATGGCCGTTAACCGTGAAAAAACAGCCACTGTAGGTTACTTCGCCATCCAGTTAGCCAAGCTCCACGGTATTGAGGTCGCCACGACGTGCAGTCCTCGAAATTACAACAAGGTCCGGCAGGCTGCAGCAAGTCATGTATTTGACTACAAGGACAAGCACATCATTCCGAGATTAAGACAGCATTACCGAACCTCCGGCATGTTTTTGACACAGTTGGAAATGACTATTACTGCAGTCAAAGCAATGTGCAGCCTAGATGGCGTGCTATGCACGTTCAGACCAGGCAAAACTCACACTCAAAACATTCCGTCACACATCAAGGTCGCGGATGTTTTTGTTCTCAAAGCGTTCCCCACGGCACACACCTATCGTGGCAAGGTACATTGGCTTGTAAGTATCGCGAGCATAAATCTACGGACCTGTGTAAGCAGGCGATCCGAAGGAAGCTTGCGTAAAAATTACTTCATCTTCCAGATTACAATGGGAGACCATCGACTTAGTACAGAATTCCACGGCCGGTTAGAGAGCATGCTCAGTGACGGGTCCTTGAAGCCGCCAGTGATTCGTGATATTGGACAGGTTAGCCCTTCCGCAGTTCAGGAAGCAATGGAGTTGAATCGTCAGGGTCATATCTCAGGCGAGAAATTAGTGCTTAAATGTCCGTATTAGGTGATTTTAAAGAAGGTTATTATGAATATTCTAGAGCTCATTTATCTTCATTCTCCTCGATGACAAGTTGTCAATCAAGAGGCAACAGAGGAAGAATTCCCTTCAGCCTGTCGAAACAGCAAGTATCAAGACATTCAATTAGTAAACTTATCGTTTCATAGCTAGGGAATGTTGTAGAGTCCCCTAACAAATGCTTTGAGTTGCTCCATGTCAAACTCTGGTAACTTAGACACAAAACGTTGCTGAGTTTCCAGCACCGCCGCAGATATCTCCTTCCAGGAAATCGTGGTCCCTGTTTCGATGAACTCTTCATTGCTGTCTGACCAAATTACTCCAGGCGCTGGCAGGAGTTTCCCATTCCTCTTCCGTATCACGCCATCCACGATAACCATGTCAACATCAGCGATGCTTGAATGCATGACAATGGCTTTTACAGGATCATAGTGAGCAGCACCAGTCATAGCTGGGCTATCCGTGCCAAATATAACCAAGTCGGCCTTCTTTCCGACTTTGATGCTGCCAATCTGATCCTCCATACATAGAGCGCGAGCTCCTTGAATAGTTCCCATGATGTATGCGTCGTGTGCCGTACGACAGACCTTGTCCGGGACGACGCCGTCAGCAAGACTCTGCACGGCATGAGCTCCTCTGGCTGATAGTAGTCCAACTCGCATTTCATTCACCATACTGCCACTCGTTGAGTGGTGGCAGTCGACGCCCAAAGAGCATACTGAGTCCATATTCGGAAGGTCGTGGCGGAAGCACACAGGCGGGCCGAGGCCCATGGTCATTTCCACGCTGGGAGACGCTGAAGCAAACGCTTTGGCTTCATTGAGCAATTGGACGTCCTCGACGGTAGCACCCCCTACATGAGATAGCACAATTCGCTCATCAAGCAGCCCATAAGACTTCAGCAATCTGGGGAGGTTATTGTCCACTTGTCCTGGAAATCTAGCCCAATGAGAAGTGACAATGTCAATCCCAAGGGATCGAACCTTGCTAAAAATGTCAATCACGACATCCTGTGGCATGAAATAGTAATCGAATGCAAAGCCCATTGACACGCGTGCATCGTCGGTTTTGATGTGCTTGGATTGAACAAGCTGTTCAAGTGTCGGCATGAACCAGTCCGGCAGTAGGTCCGTAATTTCAGGCTTGGGGTATGCTTGTTTGAGCGTAACTGTAGGGGCAAATGCAAATACCGAGCGAATTCCGGACGTAATGGTGCCAGCAAGTGCCTGCTTTCCTGATTCAAATGTCAGAGATCATGCGCACAACGACTGCATACGAGTTGGTGTAAACATACCATGATCTTTGGTCCAGTTCATATGCGCAAAATCTAAAACTGTCGTGGTCCCCGCGTCAATTGCTTCCAAGCAACCTGCAAGGTTGCCCCAATAAACATCGTCGGGCGTGAAGGTGAAAGACGCCGTGAACACTGCTACGTGGTAAGATATTTTAATATCGTGTGGCATTTGCTTATATATGCTTACTCTGCGCAAAGTACGAGACACATGTCAGGTCTTCGCATAGTCCTTTCAATGCAGACTCCCACATATGATGGTGGGTATCGACGAATCCCGTCGAGATAATCTTGTCGCGGCAATCGATGATTTCGCACCCAGGCGGCACCGTAATCGACCATTCGATTCTTGAGATTGTATTCCGCTCCACGAGAATGTCCGCTTTGGTGAAGGAGAGTGCATCATTCTCACCATGGAGGATGACAGTACCCCCCTTGAGCAGTTTGGTCGACATGTTTGACTGCTAGAGTAATGCCACACGGGAAAATATCAGTCCTATGGAGTTAGACTTGATATTGATGGGGAGCTTGCAGCTCATAAATATCATGTTTTGTATTCGAGAGCGTGAAATCCCTCGGTTTCCCGATCATATACTCCATACAGTCCTTATTAAATCGTCTTACTAGAGCCTGATGCAAATGATCGGTAATGTATTGTCGGTATAGTCGCAAAGACCGAATTGTAGTCGGATTTATCGGCTCGCATCTTCTCGCGGGGCGAGACCTACGAAGATATAACGATTATTCATCATTCGGCCATTCGCTGGAGAAGGATTCGGTCACCATACGTAGTTGCTGACATTTAGCGCGTCGCGGTTGCAACCGAGCCCCCGCGAGCCGGGGAAAGACCGGATCCATCAGTGGTGTTGTCGGGGAGACACCGGAACAACAGTCCCACAAATTCGTACATATAATTACTGGAAATTCTTTGGCATGGCCATACAGAGCAATATCTACAACTTACATCGGAAATTAAATTAAAACATTATCTCGAAACTATATTCAATATGACCGACTCCAAAAACTTCTGCGTTTGCGTCACATGTGGCACGCAGTTCGACATCCCGTATGAAAGTCGACCAGAGACGTGCCGGATGTGCAATGTACTAAATTTCCCCTTTCAGCCCTTCAGGCATGGATTTGCGACCGTTGATTGGCTAACAGGGGTCACCCATACTAGGAACCCCGGCAATTTGTCCCGCCCTCCGGGCAATCCTGGACCACCTTGGCTAAGATGCAGGGAAAGTACAAGAATGAAATAAAGCAGGACGAAGTCGACGGCCGTATTTGGTCGATTTTCTCAACCCCGCAGTATGCCATCGGACAACGGGCTGTCTTCATTGAAACAGGCGCCGGGAATGTGCTTTGGGATTGCATTAGCTTCCTCGACCAGAAAACGATTGACTTTATCAAGTCCCGAGGCGGGCTCAAAGCGATAGCAATTTCCCATCCTCATTTCTACAGCACGCATTTAGAATGGGCCAGGGAGTTCGACTGTCCCGTCTATATTGCTGCTGAGGACCAGGAATGGCTCAATTGTGATGACCCGGAAGGGAGACGACGATTTGTAAAAGCCGAGACCCAGGTTATCCTTCCTGGGGCAACAATGGTCAAACTCGGTGGTCATTTTCCCGGTAGCTCCATGCTGCACTGGGAGGGAAACATTGTAAGTGCCGACATGCGTTCTTCTCTTTCTACGTGTCAACTTCATAACTGACTTTTTAATAGTTCGTTGGTGACTCCATCGGCGTGTCTCAAGTAAGTAGTCCGTTCTTTGCCGTATGTTCCCGAGCCTATCATATACCAACAAAACTCTCCTAGTCTGGTCTAGTTCGCTCGCACCACAACGAGAGGCACCAAGTCTTCTTCTTCCAGTATGCTTTCCCCAATTTTATTCCACTTGGGCCCACCGCAATGCATTTGATGTGGAAGAGGATGCAGCCGTGGGACTTCACTGCTCTTTACTCCCTGTTTTATATCACAACGGTGCGTGATAAGAACGTCAAGCAGATCGTTCTGGATAGCATGCAGCGACAGGCGCAGCATCAGGAGAACAAAGACCATCCCCTGCTCTTGGAGCATTGAAGTGATATGACCTGCTCACTTAAGAGGCTTGCGAAGTTAGACTACGACGATTAGTAAGAATCGCGGATGAAGGGTAGGGCGAGACGTGGGATGGTTTTGGGCACACATGTGTCGGATAACCCGGATGTGTGTGTGAATGTGTGTGAATTACACAGGCAGTGCAATATGGTAAACACAGTGGGGAAGGGGTGTGGGGGTGTTTGGTTGTAGGGAAAGAATGAATTACTTGTATTACTAGACTAAATATATCATTTTGCTGATCTTGCCGAAGTTGTCACTCAGCAAGCAAGATACACACCTCTCCTCTTTTCTTCCGTAGCAATCTTAGCGGCTATCAGCATCGCTGCATATCAGACATGTGGCCGGAGGGGAAGACAAGAAGGATGGCTTCCGGGCATCACGGTCACTATCAATTTACGAAACTGCCCCTAGCGAAGAGAAAGTCCTGGCACCGTGACCTGTACGGACAGGGAGTCTGTCTGCTGTGGCCCGTAGCAAGTCAGGTCTACCCACATTGTCACGATTGGGTTACTGGTAAAGCAGAGTGATAGACAAGACTCCCGAAGTATTCGTAGCTTCTTAGCAACAAGGTAGCACTGTATTGTGAACGGTCTTAATCTCTGGCCTCCTAATAATCTGATCTCCTCCTTCCCTACTTATGCTTCGCCGTTACCCCGCAGCGAGGAATTTGCTAGCTGCATGATACTCTCCTCTAATAGGCCAAGGTGCGTCGCTAGATTCACGACGTCACGTGGCCTCTGAATACCCTCACAAGCAGTAGTCTCTGACGCACATGGTGTCAACTTGAATATTCGTTGCGCCATAGCGCAAAAGTGTGAGCTCACTAAATGTTCTTCTAGCAAGTTTTATCATGTCTTATATTATCCAACACATGGAGGTACCTGTTGGAATTGATAGGAGAAGTTCAACGATGTTTGCATTCATGGGACCAGCTGTGTTACTTCGATGATGGATCCAAAATCCCCCGTCTGACGGCCTCGTCCCAATCCCCCTATAAATACCCCTATAATCTGAGACACTTCCGTCCTGAATTCCTGCCTTAGGCCCATAGGCCACGTAACCTTTCTTGCACGGCCCGTGTATCCACACATCCGGTCCACACACACACCCGTGTAATCCAACAGTACCTTGGCACAGGCGATCTTCCCCAGCGCTGGGGGACTGGGACAATTCAACACTTTCTGCATCGGTCAGAGCTGACAAAATAGCGACATGGCAGGGACAAGCGCGCTGATGTTGCATCGATATCTAGTAAGTGTATTTCCGTCCAGCGGCCAATTTAGCACCCTCAGGAAAGTTGAACCCACGGTAACTTGCGCAAATTCCGACCAACACAGTCCCACTGTGAACGGTTCAACTATGACAGATGCGACAGAAACTAGTGGTATTTGCAGCATCCAGACCCCGGAGTCAATGTAGAGCTACTGGGAGCGCAGGAATGGGTGAGTCGCATTTATGGAGGGGCCTGTAATCTACTTAAGGAGGGTGGTTATGAACATAGAGACACGTTTTTAATGAAGTACCGTCAGTTTTCTAGCGGTCTCTCATCAAGATCTTCAGGGCATAACTTCCAGTTCTGTTCTTTCGTTCGTAATATATTGAAATGATGTTCTGCACTGCAATCACAACACGATACTTGATGTGCTTGAGGTGCGTGGGTCAGGGTAGAACGGATACTTGCCAGCGGCGTGATCAACAAAGAACGTCGGTCTGCTATTGAATCCGGTACGCCACGAAACGTGTGCGGAGTCGAGATGACCAGAGCTTCACGGAGCTTGCTGATGCTAGTGACTTCTTCTTCGTAGCCAACCACCCTCGCAAGACCATTCACGCCGCGTTGGCTCGCTTTTTTAAGAAGATCAGCCTCTGGCGGTCGCATGCTAGGGGTCCAGGAGTATTTGAGGACTCTATCGAATCCAGGCGCGCCGGTGGTCTTGGCGAAGAAGCAAGATGTTCCGTTGTGGCGGAAATACGTTTTCTAATTAAAAACAGCTGAAGAACTTTTGCTAGCCTAGCTCCCAGATAAATTGTGTTCCTTACGAGCTCGCCATGATCATGAACTCAGCTGGCTTTTGCGAATGCCTGAGCTCTACGAATAATGACTCCGACTGGAGCTTTAGGCACCCAATTGTTGCTTTAATGGATCACCCGAAACCTTGCGATGTATCATAATATTGGCATGTCAAGAATTACAACCTTTGCTGCACTACATTGCTACACTTCTACCCCATTTCCTCACAGTAACACCTCGAGCAGTTCGGGAAGTTTGAGCGGGCTCCGACTCCAGCTCTAGAATCTGAATTTCGTTTGGACCCCTCCGCAAATAACACCCAGGAAGATAAAGGGATTGCTGGGGGCCTACATTCCAGTATCGCCCCAAGTTTGCCCCGTTAACCCAAACAACCCCCCTTGTCCACCCAGGAAGTTCAAGAAACGTATCCCCGGTTTTGGCCAATTCGAAAACGCCTTCGTATATAACGGGTCCAGCGGCCCGGTCTGGGCTGGCGGATCCACGAGGCGGATTTGCTAGTGGCATAGGGTAAATATCCCAGTCTTGGATTATTTTTCCGCCTACGGTAACATTGCCGACAATTCCTTTTCGTTGATCAAACATAGTTGGACAGCCCCAATTCACTCGACCAAGATTTTCAACTAGGAGGTCTAGTCTATCCCGCGATTTCAGTTGCAGCTGTACTGGTTTCGGGTTTTGCTGAGCCGCGTCAATAATACCATTGAACTTTCCGTTGATAAATACCATAATGCGATCACGAGGCTTATCTCCAGCCTTTAGAGTGCCATTGTAGGATGTTGAAACGTTACTGCGGTATAGAATAAAACCAGTGGATTGCCCAAAGACTTCCATGTTCATTGGAGATTTTGATTGATGATGAACTGGTGGTAGTAAGTTGAGCAAAGGTCCAATGGGCTTTAATTTAAAATCCGGTATAGGAATCATTGGTGCTTCCGCGGGAATGTCAGGCAACACCTCTTTACCTGCAGACCTTTTAGAGATAAGGTCCCGTAAAATGTGATAAATGGGAGTTGTGCGGCCACTCTCGTCTAAAGGGGCGCCGTAGTCGTAGCTGGTTGTGCTGGGTGTTAATACGGTGGAAGACACAGAAGCCCCATTCTGGAATCCCCAATTTGTACCGCCATGAAACATATAGATGTTGAATGAGTGGTTGTTGACAAGCAAATATTCCATGTCCTCTCGGATGGTCTCGATTGACTTTTCTGTAGGTGTATGATGATTCTTTTGCGTGCCCCACGAATCCGTGTAAGCGATGTGATACTCGGCGGCCATTAGCGGGCCTTGGCTATCCGGGTTAACCCACATCCTTGTGGCATTAAAAGCATTCCAGGGACGGGGATCCTGGCCTTCTGGCTCTTCTAGGATTCCTTGGACTTGGCCGCGCTGCAAGTACATTTTTTCTCCAGCATTGTTCGTGTATAGCGTTGTGCCATTAAAATGCCTATTAATTACTGCCGTCAGAGCGGTTGTGTAATTATGATCGGTGCCACAAGAGCCGTATTCATTCTCGACCTGGACCATAAGAATCGGGCCCCCGTTCTTAGCGAGATATGGCGATAGCTCCTGAGCCAAACGAGCCACATAATGATCAACGGCGTTAAAGAACGGCTCATTGTTCTGTCTTACAGCCATGGCAGGAACAGTGCTCAGCCAGGAAGGGAAGCCACCCCACTCGTGTTCGCCACATACATAGGGCCCAAGGCGAAGAACTGCATGTAATTCATGCTTTTGAACCAGATGGTGAAAATAGGCAATGTCGTTCATTCCCGCAAAGTCAAACTTATCTGGTGCAGGCTGAAACTCATTCCAGAATACATAATAAAAAATAGTGTTAAGACCCATCGCCTTGGCCATGACAATGCGGTGCTCCCAATACTCCCGCGGCACCCGTTGGGGGTCTATCTGACCGCCAAGGATTTGGAGAGGATGTCCATCTAGCAAGAAGTGGCTGTTGTTGTAAGAGAAGCTCGCCGCGGCGGCGGCGAGAATTTGCAATGCCAAAGCGCAGACGGATAAAATGCAGTGGATGTTCATTTTGGCAAGTATTGGAGTGTTTTAAAGAAGAATTTTGTAGTTTATCTGACCGAAGACTTATTCACATGAAAGTGATTCCTGAAATGAGGATTGGAATGTCCCCTGCATTCGGATGCGCACACAACGTGAATTTATCATCCGGGGATACAAGTTGATGCTACGTTACGATGTGTAGTTCGTAGAAGCAAGGAGCAAAATGCTGCGTCATTCCGCATGACCAGTGTCACGCCAGCTCAGAACATGCATAATGCAAACATTTTACTTTACAGCTCAATGTAGCGCGTGCAGTTGAACATTTTCGAACATGAACACCTGGAAGAGGCAAAACGTGGCTAGAAGTACAAATAGCGCTAATGCAATCCCAGCGCCCACCCTTTCAAGTATATATCACTCGTGCACTTCGTGTTGCTAGTCGAATGGCTGATGAGTAACACTGCGACGGTATTAATTTGTATCGGCTAATAGTTCTGTAGTCCGCTTTGCCGGCTCGCGCCTTGCGGGGAATCACATGTGCCGACTGCGAAACTGGGTTCTGATATCGTGCTAGAAGTTGTCCTTAGCTTTGTCCGCCATCCTGGTAGGGTCGTATTCTCAGCAAGACTCCGGGAAAATCTAGGGTCCGCCGATATGAAGCTCAATCGGCGAGTAGCCCACCGCAAGTCGTTTGCCCACAAGCTCGTATCGCACCCTTTTCGATAGCAAGCCTCTTCTCGAGAACCTGACGTTAGGAAGGTAGGATGCTTAGAAAGAGGTGTACTGCCTTATGCTTTGAAACGGTAATAAGCTGCTCTTGCTCAATGTAACGTCGCTTCAAAGATTGTCGAAACGCTACAATCTGAACTTCACGCTCTGTTGCGTGGGAAGCCGCCCTTGGGAGGGGTTGAAATTGCAGTGAACCCTCGGCAGCCTTGTTTCTTTTTTGACCCCACATATACCACCATCACGTTCTACCATACAATATGGGTATATAGTTTGCAGTCAGAGTAATTCTCTATACGTACAAACTTGTGATATTTTTATTCGCCGTTTTCGAGGCATTCTGAGACATCAAGATGCGTGCGGTCGGGTATCTCAGAACTCGCACTTGGTGAAGCTATGCGCGTTTGGCGAAAAGGGTAGATTTCCACGAGTTTATATGTGTTTACACAGAAAGGTGTAGCAACTAACTTCCTAGGCCAAATCAAGCCAGCCGTAGCGTACGCATGTGGTTCAAGGGTGGTCGTCATCTATCCTTGACATTAAAGCGTGCCTCAAACCAGCATTTTCCACCATGAAAAGAACTGCTACAGCAATTGGAAGGAGGCATATGTGCCGCTATGGCCAACGGCAATAATATCTTGTGGCGTTCAAAAGAGCCGGTGTCATACAGGGAACAAACGAGCGTCGAGAATGGAAGGTTGTGGGTCTTGCCTTATCTGGACTGACACGGACTTTTAAGTTTTTATCAAAGCCTGATTTCGTATCGAGGATCGTCCGTGTGGAAACAAAATGTGCGTCGAGGCGGGGAATCATAATCCCCTTCCTGTCTGCAGCCACAATCGTCGCCTCAATCCGCACCTATTGTAATCACTCGCAGTAAGCTAATCAGATCCTTGCCAGAGAATGACATTAGAAACTGGTCAAAAATACGGGGTGAATGCCGATCTTTAGAAGCCAACCATGGAACCGGTTCGGTACGGCTGTGCTGATAGGCCCGCATAATTCGGCAGTGCCGCGAGAAGCGACGAGCCGACCGCACGGTTCGCTGACGTTGCGCCACTTCACTGGAGAGAATTCAGCAAGCATCATCGCAGCAAGATTTTTTCTCAAATCATCTGAAGACCTGAGTGAGTGTTACATCAAATGCGATCGAAACCTTTTCTTGATGAATTATGGGAAGTAATTACTATCCTTCATTATAGATCTAGCTAGATACCGCCATCAAATAATGTGACCAAGGCAAGTTAAGAGGCGTACCTTTGTGTATTATAATAGGCGTGGATGAAAGCAATGACATCTAGATGAAAACACAAAGGCGATTTAGATTTTGCTGTTTGACCCCTGTTTTGTTTCTGGCAAACGTCCTCGATCGGAAAGCAGGTTTTATTACGAATTCAAAAGTGTTCGTCTAATCTAAGGTAGGATCGATCCTAGCGCAGAATCTGCCGTCATCGTTGCCCTGTTTTGAAGTCGGCTTTTGGAACCTTTGTGGCCCCTAACCCCGCGTCTCTAGCCTTGAGATCTACAGACTAAGACGTTTGACTGCTTTCTAATTGGCATAGTGGTTATTTTGTTAGTAGAATATTCCAGCTTGAGATACCTTAACTACAAAGGTAGACAGCCACTACGTTTACAATTAGCCAGACCAAACATCGTATAAGTGGATTGAACGTGTTCTGGATATATTTTTGAGATGTAAGATGGCTTAGATCGTAAATTAATAGACCAAATCGGATGAAACGTGTTATTATTCAAATATGTAACGTTCTAGTAGACGGTAAACCGGCTTAATAGAATTACGCCTCTATGGTTATACGGAAGGTACTAGCTATGTTGGGTTGTTTTGCGACTACTTATATCTTGCAAGAGCTAACATTTAAATGACTCACAAGTCACACATTTTTACTTACTAATTCATATTTTCTTCGCTGCTTCTATTAGTCCATTAATATCTCTAAATCACGTACCTCTATTGGCATCAAAATGAAAACCTTTATGACTTTTATCGCTCTCGCGGCATCGGTAATGTCATATGCGGTCCCTGGTCATGGGTTCTCAACGGACCTCTCCTATACATCGCAAAGTTTAGGCTATGAGAAACGCACAGAACTTCAGAGCACCTGCGATAGTGTTTCAGAGGTGGTCAAGAGAGCAATTAGCAATTGCGCAATGCTTGCAGTCAAGGCTCAGAAAGCATCGGCACAAGGAAATGAGGACAAGATGGATAAGCATTTCGGGGCCCATGACCAAAAGACTCGGGATTATGTTTCTCGCATTTTCAGCAGTATTACAAAAGAGTGCAGTTTGAAACCCGGGGGCTCTACTACCATTGCCTGTGCACCAGACCATGGCGGTATTTTTGCAGGCACCGGGGGGAATAAAATTACACTCTTCCGCCCATTTTTCTCTGAGCCGGATCTTCCTAAACCGTCAGATCAAAAAGGATTATCGACAGCTACTACTATTATTCACGAGATGTCCCATACGACCGTTGTCGGTCAAACTAAGGACAACGACAGTGAAGGAAAGACTAGGAATGCCTACAACTACCAGGAATTTGCTGCTGATGTATTCGTCTCTTGAACTGGAATACTCTTATCTGTTTTGTAAAACGTGGAATTGACAATTTTTCGGTGGGTGGAGTTCAATTGAGTCAAATGAACATGCTTCTGAATCATTTCTCTTTCCAAGTTATTTAGTTTTGTTTTCAGTGGCTTTTAAAAGCCCGATTCTTTCTTTTAACGCAAGAATCACCTTGTCTAAGATTTGATTTAAAAATACACATGATTTTGCTATTAACATATCATTAAGTGATCTGCACTGTCACGACTGGGGTTCTGATATAGCAGAGTGAAGGGCAACACGTAGCAACCAGGTAGCACTCTATTATTGACGGTCTTAATCTCTGACCTTCTTCCTAAAGATTTGGTCCCTTCCTCTCTACTTATGCTCGTCGCCACCCCGCAGTGAAGAGTTTGCTAGCTCTCCTCCGGTAGACTTAGGGGCATCACTAACTCTACGACCCCGCGAGGGTCATCGAAGGTCATCGAAGCTGGTGGTCTCTGACTGTAGGAAGCACAGGGCTTCGGGTGACGAGGGTATCGACACGGGAAGGTGAGCAAAACAATAAGCATGTAAATTAATAATAATTGATGATGATAAATGATCTGATCCCTTCTTCCAATTCCTGTCCATAAGCTTCCTTTTATGCTTGCTCTCCTCCGTGCCTCTGGCACCTATTCCTCTTATCGTTGGCCTCACCGTCGGCCTCACCGAGGCTACGGCCTTCTCTAGCCTATCGGCATTCCCTAGTATCCGGAGTTTCCTCGCGTGCTATCCAACAGCTTCGATGGCCGAGAACTAGTACTGTCTGCTGTTAGCCCTGGCAGCACTTGTGTTCCTGCCATGGTTTTAACCTGCGTAGAGAGACTTTCCCCATCTAGCTATAGGCTCGCTATCTACTTACTGTTGGATTACACGTGTGTGTGTGTGGATGGATATGTGGATACACAGGCTGTGAGAGAAAGGATACGTGGCCTCTGGGCCTAGCAGGATTCAATTGAATTAGATGAATTTGGTGAGGAGACTGAAAATTGATGAATTTTTATGATGATAATTGATGCCCTTTGAAGCACTATAACTCTTCTATAGAATCCTTCAGCAACCGGAACATTGACTCGTGTTTAGTGGCCTTAGGCCTACATTATGCAAGATCCTGCCACCTGCTTCCACCATTGTACGATTCTAGCTAATACGAGGCCTCGGTCATTTCCGAAGGAGCCACTCTGATCTCAACAGCTGCACCGAACAGGTTGCGCGTGGTCACAAGTTAACCGCCATCACTGTAACAACAGTGTTTTCCGCCACCTGCCTGCTTGCCTGCCTGTGCAGCCGGAGGGTTTGCAGCGCGGCACGCGCATAGGGCTCTATAGCCCGTGCCCTTGGCTCTGTTGCAAGGCCCAAAGATGTGAATTGTGGATACGCTTAAATCCGCTCCCGGGAAGATGAATGGAGCACCCACCGGTGCGAGCCATAAGTTGAAACGGTTTGCAGCTTGTGCCTAGTGCGCCGAACAGTTTCGTAGTTCGGAATGGTCAGACAACTAAACTCACCGAGAGCGTAAATGACTCACCTATTTGCGTGCTGCCGGGTTAATTTATTGCTTTCAAGTTGTAGGATGGGGGGCTGCTACGTCAGTGTGATAATCCTGGTCATGCAGCATATCTTTGGTTCAATTGAGACTACGTGGAGTTGAGTCATGAAATGACTATGAAGAGTTTTCTCTGAACCCTATCTGAATGTCGGATCTCTGTGTTACTATTATACATTAAAAGGCCAGTCGGTCCACATGATAAGAGACTGCCGCTATAGACCGACAGTTTATTAAACAGAGATTTTCGGCTGATTTCTTCTCAAGCTTGATCATTCATTTGATACAATGTACGGCATCAAACATGCGCTCATATTTTGTCTGGCTGTTACCTCAATAGCCTTTCATCATCACAATGACCCTAGTATATCTAAAAGAGGCCTTCCTGCCCCAATTGGAGATGAGCGAATACCATTGAAAATAACCCTAGGAAGCACAGATTGGACTCGTCAACAGATATCTGAGACGATTAAAAATGCTCGTGATGGCGATATGAAGGATTTTTTAAACCGCGGCCTAAAAAAGGTAAAGGGAACATGGGTCTCCAAGGACGGACCTTTGTTTGAGGGACTAGGGAACTCTAAACTAAAAGAAATTGACTTGACGTTAGGTATGAGGTACTGTTATGGCTGGGGCTAATCTTGCGCTGAACGCTTGTTGATTAACAGATCCAAAAAACCGTGGGAAATATCGAGCAATTGTTACACAGAATAAAAACTTTGTTGGCATAACGGAGCATGTTGAAAGCAATAACGTGCGGAATTTGTACGACGTAAACGAAAAAGCCAGAGCTGGAGAGTTTCTAAATGGTGGTTCTCTACCGGAGACATTAAAAACAACAAATGGACAGTCATTTAGTCGCGAGCAAATCGCCGAAGTGATGGCAAGGCCAGGCAGGGGAGACAAATTAGGGACTAGTGGTGAATGGGCGAAACCAATCAAAGAATCAATCGGTACGCAGTTGCACATCTTATCCTGTCTGACATTTTCGTTTGTAGTCTTCTGCAAGTAAAAAAAATCAGTTGTTGATAATAGTCACAGGCATTCGCGTTGTTTATAAAGGAAACAATTTTATTCGCCTAGAAGATGCTTCAAACAAGAACGCCATCCACCCGATTTATACACCCCCACCATGCAAGAGGGATGGAACACCTTGCGAATATCACATTCTTGAAAATATGGATGAGAGTGATAACGCAAATCAGCCTGATGAAATTGGTGCGTCTCCCGAAGAAGGGGAAGTGGCCAAAATTCCCAACAATAATCGGCCTGGTCGTGCCGGTGCGGGCGAGGGTCCAGAAGAATTAGACGTGGCTAAGATCGCCGAGGACGTGTCAGAAATCGAGTTTTCCGAATTTGCCAAAGCATATGGCCTAGACCTTGTCCCGAAAGAGTGGAAGATGAAGTTCTCTGAGGTGCGGCCCAGGTTGCTTGGATATAAGCGACTAACACCTGACTCCCCAAAATTGCGAGCTGGCTCTGGCGGCATAGCTGGAGCAAAATTATTTGGAGCTGTTGGAGCTGTTGCATGGATGAATAATGTAATCCAGGCTTTTAAACAAGATACAAGTGCCTTGGATCGGGGTGCTGCTATTACGGCTATTATCCCTTTTGTAGGGTGCGCCGTTGGACACGCCGCTGGAGAAAAGAACGGTGTGAATCCTATAATTAATGGGATTGATACGGTTTTATGCTACCTAGGAGATGGTTTGCTTCTAGGTGGTTTTGTTCCTGCTGCTGTTGTGGTTAGCTTTGCCAGAGCGGTTATCCAGGGTTTTCAGCCTCCCCCTGAGCTCCCAACACAGAAGCAGATGCAGACAGCTCGTGATGAGCCATGGAAAGACTTGATTAGCGAGAAATTGTTTACATACATTTACTCGCATGACTATTTCTACCCAAGAGGCAGAAGCACTAACTTCGCATCTATACTGGAGAGTGCTCTTAAGATCGAGTCTCTAGCCGTAATTTCACAAATGGCGCAGGAAATAGGCGCACTAAATGCAAGTAGCCGGATACCTTCCCTAGACTTGGATCAAAAACAACTTCAAATTAGCACTCAGAACGTCACCAAGATAGCCCGCGAAGAAACGTTAATAGAAGTTATAAAGAGGCAGCGGAAGATCTTACTTGGCTTTCCTCACAACCTAAGGGACAATTTCACTGCCTCGCTTAAAGCTTCTGCTAACGAATATAATAGCCAATTTACTAAAGAAATCACTTCCCCAGAAACTATACAAAAATATTCAATATCTGGAGCGGCTCTGATGGGTATTCTTCAAGCCCAAGCTGACAACTTCAATCAAAAGGATTTTTACGGGGAAAAAGTAATTGGGCCTCCAACGAAGCATATGGGAGAAATCAGCGAATTTCTGCAAAAGGAACCACTTCCAATGCCAAGTCTCTTCGAAGTTGCGTTTGTCCTAGGGCAGTCTAAAGGAATAAAGGTTGCTCCGCGCACTTTATCTATACAGGACTTTCTTAAGCAGAAGGTTACCCAGATATCAGATACCTTGGCAGATGCAATCGCTATCACACATGCAACCAGTGTTGTACGTTTACTTCAAAGCGATATTAAGGAAGACCAGCTACCTAATATCTACCCAGCTCTAAACGACAACATACGCCATGAACTTAACATTCTTATATCTATCAAATTAGGCAAGCTCTATGAAGACACCAAGGTGGCACACTCTGATCAACTAACAGGACAATGGCTTTCACCAAAAGCACTCCAAAGTCTTGTGCGGCCTTTAGTTCCCCCTATTTCGACAACTAATTCCAACTCTACTCGTCTTGTAGGGCTTTTGGTTGGACTTTCCAACACTATTGTTGAAGCTAAATTGAACGAGTCCAGCCACGAGTTACCGGAGAAGCAACGCGAAGAGGTGAATAAGAAATTCAGCACATTCCAGACACTAGTAAACACGCCACAATTTCCCGAGACCGTCTTAAAGCTGCAGTTTGAGTCCGATGCTGCCTCTAGGGCCGCAAATATTACAAAATCTGCGTCTTCAAAGACAGTGAAGGCTCGAGACGATGACCCAAGAGGAGGGGTTAACTTGCGCTCCCGGAGTGAACCAAAGACAAAAACTTCAGAAGGCGAGCTATTAGTGGCGGCATTGGAAGATGCGGAAAAGCAGACGCAAAGGATGCGTAATATGGTTGCTCAAGCTTAGACGTGTCCTTAAATCCAGATTGCTCTAGTGTTGAGACGAGAATAGCTCCCCGCCGGGATGATCAGTGCCATGAATAGCTAGATTTCTCGGATAGTGAGGTTCCGGTGTCAAACTAGAAACAGGAGGAATTGGGTGGCCATTAGATTAGAGGGGGCGTGGGCTTAGGATGAGAGAATGTCGAGTTTTACTTGGTGATATAAAAATGCAGACACTAACAGAGCGTTGTGTTATGAGCACTTTGAGCAATTTTATGGGCAGTGGAAATTGATAGGAATAGAAGGGTGTTATTCTGACTAAATTGATTGATGATTTTGATGAAGATTCTGAACTTCCTGAAGGGCCTGAAAGCCACCTGTTTATGTTATATTGCTTTCGCGGCAATTTATCATGTCTGTAATGTAGGCTGAGTTTCAGCTTGCCGTGCAGATGATGTTACGATTATGTTGTGCACATATATAACAATAAACCAAGCTTTTTAACTTGAATTTATTTAATAAGGCATCCAATTTACTATGTCTGAGAAAGGAAAAGACAGCTTCAAATTAGCTCCAAAAAATGAATCAAACAGGGAGAACAGGCACGAGGAAGGTGTAAGCGTTCGTAAATTAAGAGTGGATGATAGTGCATTGCCTCACGAAATAGCGGTGGCTTTAAGTTTGCAACTCCTTAAATTAAAGCATGCTAACCCCGCCTAAAATCTGCGTCGCTTTGCATTAGATTAGCACTATAGATACATTGCAGTATATCATAAACATCATTATAATAGTTCAAAATACGTCAAAGAGGATAACTTAAACATTCTAATATTATTATGCTTAAATGTGCTAAATAAGTATAGAGTAGGCTCCTAAGAATCCTTACTGTTTAGACTATTAGTCTAAAATATATTTAAAGAAGCTATTTTCTTTAGTTTAAAACCACTAGAAATAAATATTAATAAGCTATTTACTATTTACTGTTGTTTATTACTTTAAATAGATCTATTATAATTTTGTTTAAAACAATAATATATTAATTATATTATTAAAGGTAGACTAATAGTCTAAATAGTCTAAACTATCAAAGGGTGTTACTATTTAAAGCCCTAGTGTAGAGACCTAATTAGTGGAAGGATTAATACTAAAACCCTGGATATCTATATCTTGTGTAGATTTAGGAACTTAGTATTTAAATAGAGACTATACTCTTAGAGACTATGATTTTAAGTAGTTATAAAAATGCTATTGCCTTGTATTTACATTCCCCTGAACGTAAAGTGCTAGCTAATAGTAATAAACTAGATTCTATATGTGCGATATAATATAGGAGCTAATTTAATAGATATCTTCTCTAGCTAATAGGATAGTGTACTATGCTGCTAAGAGAGTTTGTTTCCCTTAACGTAATAAAAGTGACGAGAGATAGTCATTAAATGCCTTAGTTTACCACTAAAGAAATTAAGGGAAGGTTAAGTTTCGAAAAACTTAATCAAGAGCATAGAATAGCTGGCCGTGTCGCGCAGGGCTGTACATGCCGCCACCTCTGCTGCAATATTTTTGCCAGTCCTGCGGAGTAGTCGATGTTAAGGAGCAGATAGACGCTCAATATACCTCTTGCAGTCCTGTCTGGGTACATTAAATTTTGACTATCGTCCCGCCGTCCCTTGTGTTACTCGTTGGGCTGGGGCCACTATGACTATGCATGACTGATCGGGCATCTCTACATACAATATGCTCTAATGCTTTTTCTATCGGTAATACCCAGCCCATAACTTCTAAATATGCATTTGCATGGAGATATTTTTAAATAGGATTGGCCCAAGTCTGCAGCCATCTCTATTTTCCCGATGGTCAAATACATTAACGGCCCGGTCACCTCCCAAGCTATTTCGGGCATTTAGTCAAGCTTTACTAAATGTATGTGTAGCAAAAATCCACCACCCTACGAGATGGTCGTATACCTGCTCGTTCGCTATCCCCATCAACCCCACTATATGGAATCAGTCTTCGCGGAGACCCCCCCGAATGTCATTCCCAAGGTCGACGAGGTACCCCTTATACCCGTAAAAGGGAGTGCATATATTGCGTCGGCGAAGAACAGCTCCCGTTCAATATACACGTGCGGTCATTTAAGCGTGCATCTCATATGATGGACCATGTGGAGAACGTGCATCTGAAGTATGAGTGCTCGGAGGGACTGGGTGACTTCCTGACTTGTATGAATGCTTTCAGAAATCACGTGCAGCGAGTACATGGCGTTAACCTTCGTGAGAAACAGTTTTCACAAGACTCTTCCGTGTAATGTCATTGACACAGTCTCTTACTACTGTATGGTCGAGGTCCAGCGTCGCCGAATGCGCTGGAAGCGCTGTACTTTTTAGGGGGCGGCCCCGCCGCACAGCAGCCTATGTATCAACAACTCCAGGGTCGACTTGAGGTTCAGCTAAACAAAAGCACGGACTTAAAGATGCCAACGCGGCCGGTATTGGACGGACAATCTGTAGGTTATGTTGCGTAGGCCGGGGGTTTAGGCTGGGGGGCTGGTGTGGGCTCACTGAAACCTCATTCTTAACGTTATACATCTGTACTATGCCATGCGACCACCCGCGTCAGAGACAACTTCATTTCGATCTCTCACTCCAAAATGCTGCGAGTGATATGAAAAAGCAGCCCACATTCCAAGCGGTGCCCCAGTCGCCATAAAGCGACTTTGCACTAATTGCCAATGCTATAAGTGCTATAGAGACCAGGAGGAAATAAACAAATTCGTCATAAAATAACCAGGTTTCATCCATCATGAGCCCTCGAAATGGCAGCTCGCCAAGCTGAGGGCAATTCCATGAATTGAGCTTATTCAGGAGGTCCCTAAATTGCACTTGTTAACGTAAACTTCACTCTCAAAAGAACAACATTGCTCACCACTGTCTGTAGATACCTTTTTTATCTTTAAAAAGATCGTTAACCTCGGCAAGTTCTAGATTCCTGAAGGCAAGTCGTAGGAATGGTCGTAGTCTAATTTAGTCGAGCCGCCACTGTTCATTGAACAATATCTTTTCTGGGGTGGGCGGGGGGGGGGGGGGGGGGCTGGGTGGATGGGTGATGGGTGTTA